>JAWWLR010000149.1:47580006-47590272 GCA_035041075.1 Acraspis erinacei
ATTTCATTCCACACATCTCTATCTTTTCATACAACTTTTACTTTCTATACATCCATACATCTATGCAAATAAGCTCTTATGTTTCTATGGCTCTTTATATCTTTTTCGCTTAGAATCTTGTTCATACTTTCCAACCATTCTTTCCTTGGTCTGCCTCTGGTTGCGCTATCAATCGATTTACCTAAATTCACTTGCTTTATTTAACACTCTTATTCCATGCTCTCAATATGACGAAACTGTCTCACCAATTTTGTTTCACTCTTGTCAATCAGTGTATCATCTACACAACATTCTTTAAGAACCTACTTATGACTTACTTTGTCTACCGGCGCCTTACCGCATATATTCCATAGAAATTGCACTCCGAACGCTTTCATTTTACTCTATCCTTTTCTTGGTACGTCCAGGTCTCGGTACCATACAGGACGGTTGAACAAGTATTTCGATTTATCATTTGTGAGCCGGTGATTTTCCGATTTTGACAGGGTGAACCAGTAAGTGGCTCAACTTAAACAGTTAGTAAGGCTTTCCGGTGACGCCAATGGATAGAAATGTATTATATTCTATTATATTACATCCCGTTTCTCATTTATTGGTGCGGTAGTAAAGTTCTATTTTAACAATTATGAAAATGTTAGAATAAAAGTAATGAATGATAAGGGCCACTCATAACTTGAAGAACGACTGAACGATTGAACCAGTAAACCTCACTTATTCAACCAGTGGCAAAATTCCACTGAGTGCACCAGTTAAATCTCATTGATTACCAGTGATATAATGTTTGAAAATTTGAAGAAAGATCATGCCAGGTCAGTAGACCATAGGCTACTCAGATTTTACAAATTTAAGACTTATTTTTATTTTGAAGTCACTCCCATTAAACGAAATCTCAGAAATCTTCGCATAGGGTCATAAGTTCTAACAATTTCTGAACATCTGGACCATTCCTGATGAACCTGAATATATTGTATATATGATAATTAACTACTTATCATACGGAATGCGCAAAATAAGAGGTCCATCTGAAAACTAAATTTCTTTGTGCATATATAATGTGTGAAAAAGGTTTAAAAGATGTGCTTCGGACTTTATTTTTAATTTTTTTCTCCTAAAATGGTAATTCCAGTGGAAGCGCCCTTATCATGTATTTTGAATTTAGTTGCCACAGTTCAACTACGGAGTCATACTGTTGACCCTCCTTAATATAATATTCTTTTCTCACATATTGTTTTAAAAAATTTATTTTTATTTCAGGATGTAATGTTTCTCCAGAATTATACGGACATTTAACGCATTGGTTGTCATCATTAGCTAACGGTCAAATCATATTAATTCTTGAAGGAGGATATAACGTAAATTCGATTTCTTATGCTATGACAATGTGCAGTAAAGCACTTCTAGGTGATCCATTAGTTGTACTGCCACCTCGTCAAATTCCTATTCCTAGTGCTATTACTTCTATAAAAAATGTTTTAAAACGTCATCAAAAGTATTGGATTAATTTAAAGTTCTTAGTCTCTTTACCAGAAGAGGACGTTTTAACTGATCAAATGGGAATACTTGCAAATGATCTGGGAAACGTAAATATCAGTAATCAACATACAGATGATAACAACATGCAAGATATCGTGATATTAAATTCCAGCACATTGAGTGCGAAAAATCAAATTGGATATCACGACGCCTTTAGTAAGTAATAGCGTTTATTGCCTCTAATATATTAATTATTCATAATTTTTACGTTTATTTTTTTATCTAAATCTTATTGAAATAAACATTTATTACATTATATAAAGAAAGAAGTGAATAGCCAGATTCTGTATTTCTTATTATTAAGTTCAAATTTATTTATTAAACCTTTGACACACAAAAATGTGAATTTTTTTTATATTTGATGAAAAAGTAGTTTAAAAATATATAATCCCCGAAGTCAGCTATGATGACGATGATGATGATTTCTTACGAGGGACTAAAACCTCGGACTCCTTAAAAAACACCATCCTTTTCTTCTTGGCAGAAACCAAGTATAACGGGAATGTCTACCAAGGAGGGAAAACGAAAAGTGGAGAGCCGAGAAAGGTGAAACACAATAGAAAAGATAATCGAATGGAATAAAAACGGTTTATTGACACTTACAAGTTGGTAGAGGATAGCCAGGTCGTGGACAGGCACTGGCGATCAGGTCACCACTCGTAAGAGCTCAGATGCGTAGATATAAGAGATGCGGAATTCCGTAGATGTGGAGGTGGTCTTAAGAAGGTCTGTCGGGTGGCTGGATACCTTCCTTGGGGCCCGATGTAAGGGCGGACAAGCGAGAGCAATCACTAGCACTAGCTGGAAATGGTTCACCGCCGAAAGAACGAGCAGAGACAGGCGACTGTACGGGATTCTGCTCGGGGATTCGGGACCCCTCGGGGGATTCCGGGCCCTCTCGAGTGCGATCCGGCAGCACTTTATTTCAAGGTCGCACCAAGCCCGAAACTCTAAGTAACAACTCCGGTACTCAAGATGTACGCACTGTCCTCAGCAACGCGACTTCTTCAAGCATTGGACTTGTTGGCCTAGGACATCTTGGTTGGACATGGTTGGTACTCGTTTTTATTGTCGTGATCTTTTTTTCCCTGTTTGCCGCATATCTAGCAACACTTTGTCCGATCAGGACCTGCGCATTTCGCTACTAGCTGGCCATAGCCGTAACAGCGATAACACCTGTGGTCTCCGTCTTCTTACGGTCCCTGAAGGAGACCCATCCCACCTTTAATTTTCTTGTTCGAATTAGTCTTCCAGGTAACCTGTCACTGAGCTCCACAAAGGCCTTCAGGGGAATACTGAATGCCTTTTACGTCATGTTGATGTTGACATCTTCTAGCTGGTTCTCTCCAAATTTTAATCTCCTTGATTTTAACACCAAGGGTTCCCGTTTTAGCGTCGGCTTCTCTTTTGATGGTCTTAAATGTGTCGTCTTCTGGGGACTCGTGGAGTCTCCGCCTGAATTTCCGTACCAGCCGTTTCCATTAATCCTGCTGTCTTCTTAGATTCTCTTACCTTCTTGGTGAAGAACTCACCAATAGAGTATTCGAAAATCTTGCATCGGCTTATGGTAGCATTTGCATTCTTGAGGATTTTTTCGATTACTTTAAATGCATCATCTAATTCTCTAGTGATGTGTTTGGACGTGCTCTTGTGAGGAATAACGTATAGCTCCCAATCCTCCATAGACCTACTTTCGACCAACTACCAATTCTCGATGTACCTACTTTCTAAATTTACTCTTTGCTTTGGCTCAATGTTATTCCTACGAGAACAATTCAACCTACAGCACTTGTTTTTACGCCTTGGCTTGGAAGCTATTCCTTCGGGACCATACCTGGACCATTATCCGGGACTGCATATTTAGTTGTGTCACCGCATTCATCAGAAACTAACGGACGGGCACTCACCCGTTACACTGCGGATTCCGATCTGTGCAGCCATTACGCACTCCCTGATCAAGGCCCAAAGGGACTGGCTTCCGATCCCATGCTGCGGCTGCATTCTTGGCAGTACAAGCACATGTCAGTCCCTAGTCATTCCGGGGAATCTAACCATGGTTCAAAGCACTCCTGCTGGGCCACAGAAGCAATCGATTGTGTTACTTTCTCAGTGTAAACTTTATTCATTTTGTTTGGCCTGCGGCCCGTATTTTAGTTCCGCCCTAGTCTCTTTAATTAGCGAGCATTCCCTTATCCTATCTCTAAATCAGCATCTCATCGAATGATGTACCATTCACAGAATTCTAGTACCGGCTTCTTGCATATATTATAGGTCATCAAGGTGCAATATTTGTTACGTTAATAATCTAAGTTGAAAGTAGAATAATCTTTTCAGTGTGTAACGGATTTTTTCTTACATTAATTAAATTTCAACTTTATTTTTTTTAGAACATTTATTTCTTTAATGTAATTTATGTAACGTCTAGCATTTTTAGCTGTGTTTCCAAAAATATATTAGATCTCGATTTATTTGAAATTTGCAATTGAAAGAGAACAGATCAATCAAAATTTTTTCTTATACATGATGAGAGTAGAGAGTTGAAGGGTAAACTATGATAAAATTATGTTAGCTGTCAACGCGATCTTTAGAACAGTAAGTGATAATTATTTTTTTATTCATTTAAAATCAATCAACACAACATGACTAATAAATAATAACGTCCTGAAATTAAATACAAAATATTCCCACAAATCGTAACACACTTCGGTATACAAACTCTTCACACGAACATTTGGTAAAACCTTATCATTAAACAATAAATAATTTAGTCAACAGACAACAGAAAAATGCGGACACATAAAAGTCATGCTGTAAAACAAGAAATATTCAAATTAGAGACATAATTCAAGATCCTAACTTGTTTTTTTTTTTGGATTCCGCAGAATTCGGGACGATTAAAATAAATTGGTTGATAATTTCTTCTTAAACGAGTATTGAAAATCGAAGTCAAATATAAATTCAAGGATAGCAGAAAATCCATTCATAAATCCATTCATCAGCATAATTAAAGATTTCACAAAGATCAGAGAAGCATTTTCGCCACGCTGTAACAAAGTAGAACCCTTTCGTTGCAGCCTAATCGTTTTTTATAATAAAATTTCACAAATCACGTAGACCTCCACTATACACTTAAAATATATACCTGTAAAGCCGCGTTGACACGGCTCCTTACAATTCGTGGCGCAGTTCTTACCAACAGCTTTTTTTATAATTATAAATTTACACTTTTTACCGGTTATTTAAGGTTACTCAGCGAAGTATACCAGCGAATTGAACTAATCTATGACTCTTCATGTATGACTATGGAAACAATCCCGCGTTTTTCGTTCATTGAGAGTGACGTTGCCGAATTTCATATTCGATTAACCAATTGGTCCTAACTTGTAACTCACGTGATGTCCGAGTACTAGTATATTTGTCTGTTCCTTTAATGGTCCTCTAACTGTCCCCATTTATGTCTATTTAGCAAACAGGGCGAATATACAAATTTAAATCAGTACAAGTGCTTGCATTTTTTTATAGTTGCAATTCGCGTGTCGACAATAACTAGGTAATAAATCAATTCCTGATAAAATGCTGCAGATTGTCACTAATAAATGTGGTTTAGTGGCAAAAATGGGAGAGAGCCTCACTGTAAAAATTCATGACGTTCTTTTCGCTCATTATTGCACTACACTCGTTTGCTAATACCATTCGTTGCAGGCTACTAGCGATACAAATTTTAACTGCAGTTGGAAAAAATTCTATGTATCCTATTGCAAAGAATTTTCTTTCAGTTAAAGAAGAAACATTGAATGAAGAAAAACGAAGTAAGTCGAAGAATAAGGCTGCAAATACTGATGAGGCCTCTGGCTGTTCTTATAAACAATTGAAACATACATATTCACACTGCTATCCCTCCAATAAAATACAGGTAAGCTGCTTTTGAGCTAGTATGTTATAAATATAGTATTAAGTTACTTTTTTATTTTCAGGATTATACTCTGCCATTGTCTGTAAAATGAATTTTAAAACTAGAAAGTCGCATAAAAGTAGTAGCTAGGTTAAAAAATTGAATGCTAATATTGTATTTTTAAAGTGACAATTTAAAAAAATCAAAATATTTTTAAATAACCTTGAAATGAAGTTTTTTACGACGTATCCTGTACCCAGAATAAACCGGTTATACAGATCGTGGAGATTTAGAATCATCGCGCAACGGACGAATTGATATGCAAGTTCTACTGTATCTGCATGATCTTACGCATGGCGATATCACAGTAGGGGCTCCAAATTTTTCCTTAGATTTCGGTCTTCCAAGGAACAAAGTTAGGGCGTCCGATTCTCTCAATACATAGGATAAAGAATTACCAAGACCTAAACTAAAATTAATATTAAGCCTTTCTATCTTTCCTAGAACAAAATAAACTTTACAAAATGAGTAAGATTTTCTATCCACACTTACGCAACATACTACAATTTTCCAGACACATTCCTTATTCAGTTAGTTTTCTAAATTCGTGCTCGCCATGAAATATATCGCGATCTTTCTAATTATTTGTTAATAAAGTCAGGGGAGGGTCTATAACGGGAGGCAAGCCACCTCGTTACAACGCTTCCTGCCAGACTGACCAGCGGGTTCCCAAAACAAGCAGGCATCACCAATCCGACCTCCAAGGCATATCTTAAGTCTGCTTATACTCTGAAGTGTAGTTTAAATAAATCGGTTTTTGGGCTGAATTTATGTCTGAGTGTTTCAAAAAAAGAAAGAAACAAGAGTTAGACGGAATAGGGCTCGAAGGGCAACTGAACTCGAAAAAAAAAGTTATTTTTGGTAGCAATTGACATGACATAAACATGACGGTGATTGTGTGTGACAATTAATGATATTAATTTAAGTCTGCTGTTTACCAGATCCATTAAAAAAAGTTATAATTAAGTATTAAATGTTTTTGATTAATGTCTGCTATCTACCGGACCCATTATCAGGAAAGTATTGCTGTATTCTAAAGCTACTCTCAGATTGGGAAATCCTAGTTTAGGCGAACTGGTGCAACTTTAAGTCAATAGACGCAATCAATTTATAAATCAAAATGCACTAACGAATACTCACAACTAAACTCGAATTCGAATGTTGACAACCTAACAACTAAACGAGAAAACCTAGTTACCTAGTTCAACTGACTGACAATTAAAGTCGCCTCAGGATGGCATCAGCCAGAGTCTGAATGATCGGCTGACCGGCGTCCAGGATTGCCCTCTCTCCCGGCGAGGCAAGCTTGGGGGTTCCGGCATCAGCTCCGAAAGGGGGCAACCTTTGACGAAGGGCGTAAGGCAGCGCAAAATTCACATTGATAACATCAGGTAAAATTCACAGTGATAACGTCAGGTAAAAATGCACATAAATAAGATCAATTAAAATTCACATCGATAAGATAGGTGACAAATTTTCATAAATAAATTCTGGTAAAATTCAGATAAAACAGTTAAATTGATCTACGAAAATAAAAGTAGATCTAATAAAAGCCAGTCTATGACCTGGAATGTCTGAGTTGCTTTTTACTCGATTCTGTAACGACTCGTAAATGTTTCACTCTCCGTTGTTTTTTTAAAGTGAAAATATTTCAATAAAGATCATTTATAATCCCTTGCCTACAACGTTTCCAGCCCTACGTTGGGCGCCAGAATGTTTAGCGTGCATTCCGGCTTCGAGGGATACGATGGAGCATAACGTCATAAATCTTGGCTTACTTTTCTTGAGCGCCAGACACCACCTCGGCGTCACTCCGAAATTTCGTTCGTCAAAAGAAGAAAGACGAACCAAACTTATTTAATATTTAGCTCTTATAATTAAGGTCTAGCTCTTAGTAGAGGGATGAAGTGAGGGCGAAAAACGTTAGGCCATATTTTAAAAGAAAAGGTCTAAAATAATCAAGTTCATTATATTAAGTTGAAAGTGTTGAAAAAAAGAACAGAAACGTTACATGTGACCAATCAGTGCCGGACTGTGGAAGCTTGCCTCAAGCAGACGAGACGACGCTTTCGGTAACCAATAGGTGGTATGCACATGATGTAACAGCGCCGTCGCCTATGCCCTGTGCGGCCTAACTGACTAGTCGCTCATGTTCCTATCCAAGAAGGTCTTATTTTGTATGGGAAGAGACTGCGTTTCTCACTTTTATCATATTAACTTTGTAATTTTACGTTTCCACGATGGTTATTTGTTGCGTATTTGGCTGCTCTAAAAAACCAGTAAAGAATTCAGGAATAAAATTCTGAATTTATCCAACCGACGACGCGCGTATAATTTTAAGGAATTTATTTAACAATTATGGAAAACAATTAAAGTTGCTAACTCACAAATAACATACCTTGATGTACCATCAATGAAAAAATGTAAACAATGCAAAAAAATTAGTGATCAAGAATGGAACCTGGCTATTGAAAGATCATCCAGAAGGTAAAAATGTTATCGGATGTAGAGATAAAAAGTTTGATTATAAATTAAGAAGGCTAGGCTTCAGACCTACAAAAGCTGATTCGTGTGTCTATATAACAAGAAGAGGAGCAGATTGTCTCATAGTAGCTGTTTATGTAGATGATATGATCATACTATCAGGAAATGAGGATTGGCTTATTGGATTCAAGGAAGAACAGAAAAAGAAATTTTTATGTGAAGGATCTGGGAAAAGTGAAGCGCTGTTTCGGTATCGAATTTACTCAAACTTAAAATACCATCGAAATCTCGGAAAATATTTACATAGAAGAAATTCTAAGAAAGTGGGACATGAAAAATTGTTAATAAGTTTCCACGCCCATCAGCCTGGGCACGAAATTGAGTGAACCTGAGAATTACATAGAAAAAGAGAATTTTGAACATCCATTTAGTGAATTAATTGGAGCACTAATATATCTGAATATCCCAGCAAGGACATATAAAACGTATAAAGTAAATTGGCTTAGTCAATTTAACAATTGTTACCTGAAAGAACATTGGTTTGCAGCAAAACGAGTCCTTCGGTATTTACATGGAACATCGAATTTCGGCTTGACGTACCAGAAAACGGGAAGTTCTCTGAAAAATTTTGTTGACCCTGACTAGGCTGACTGTATAGATGACCGAAGATCATGCGCAGGATGTGTATACATTTTTGGAGGCGCAGCTAGTAAGGGAATTAAGTCATTCTTGGGAGGCAAATAAGTAAAGGACTGTGGCTCTTTCGAGAACAGATGCTGAGTCTATGGCTTTAGCAGCAGCTGCGAAAGAAGCCTTATACCTGAAAAGATTTCTGGTGGACTGCAGGTACCAAAGTCAATCACGATCTTTAATGATGATCAAGGAGCAGATTGATTTGAGACATCATTTCATATGAGAAATCTTGAAGGGTGGAGTTATAAACTTGGAATACCTTCAAACAACAGAGATGATCGCTGATTTTATAACCAAAGGGATATCCGAATGAAATTACCAAAACTGTATTAAGAAATTTGGACTATAACTAGTGTAAAGTGTAAATAGATAAACGCCTTGCAGCTTGACGGGAAGTGTTGCGGATTTTGCAAAATGTAATAATTAACAAGCATTAGGCATTATTGGGAAGTGATGACATGTGGTTCTTAAATTTTTTAAATTTTGTCATGTGATGATTCAACCAGATGTTTTCTGTCTCTCAAACTTTTTCATAGCCTCATTTAGTTTCATTATACGTTTTACAATAAAAAATAACTCTTTATGAACCTCACATTGTGCATTAATGTGGATATTATTCCTAGAACAGACCCTGTTTGGCTTATAATTTGTAGCCATTTGTGTGACAATTATGAAAAACAATCAAATGTTACTAGCTGAATCATAACATAACTCTGCGTACCATAAATGGAAAGAAAAAAAGAAAACAAATGCAAAAAAGTTAGTTTTAACTTTGTTTATACCTCCTCTACGCTTAAACATTTATGATATCCCATGGACTATATACATTTCATTATTTTACTTTTATTATAAATAAAACTAAAAGTCCTATCGAAAAACTAAAGATAAAGATAAATAAAAAAGATAAACTAAAGATTATTTAAGCAATTATATTGTCAGTAATTTTTAGGAATCTAGTTAGCAATTATACAAAATAATTAAAAGTTATTTATTGTAACATAACATACCTTGGCGAGCCATAAACAAAAAAATTCAACAAAGCAAAGAAGTTAGTTTAAACATTGTTTTCACTCCCCCCACGCCCACACCTACATGATATCCCATGTAGCATATGGATTTCATTATTGCACCTTTCTTATAAATAATAATAAAAGTCTGAACGAAACGCTGAAGATACCTCTGAATTCATCTCGTGAATATCTCTAGGTGTTTTTGTTCATTTCTCCAGAAAAGTAATTCGCGGAAAGAAAGAACCGAAACTTAGTAGTGATGGCACGATGTCTCTTGTTAGAATCGAATCTTTTTAGGCAGAGACTGTGTCAGCGGGAAGTTATCTAAGAAACAGGTGTCTTTCTTGGAGTCTAAGTGGAAAAATACCATTTGAAATATGGTCATTTTTTAGTACTTAGTGATAAATTACACAGGCCTACAAAATTCAAAGAATTTCCACACCCACAGACTGGACCTGGTGAGCCTGAAGGAATTTGATGCGCTGAATCCGAATCTGGCCTCAGAATTGCTCCATCTCCTACGTTTCCGAGATATCCTAACCTAAATGTGCAAAGAACACGGTTTTTTGCTATGTTTGAGCTTCGCTCACATAT
>JAWWLR010000149.1:47648274-47661839 GCA_035041075.1 Acraspis erinacei
TATTTTCACGCTAACGCTTTTATCGGTGTTACGACGAGGTTTGAAATTTGAATTTAAATTTGTGAGGATGTAACAGGTGTGTCGTGTATCCTTATTTGTAAGTTGTAAGATCGAACAAAGATTAGGAAGATGACAACTAATGAAGACGTTAAGTATCTTCTCATCAAAATGCAGAAGGGTGTGGCAAATTAAAACAAACATTGGATCTAGTGCAGTGCAAAGAAACGTGTAATCGTATAGAAACATAAAATGTATTACTTGAACAAAGAATAGAAAGAGCTGAAAAGTCTTTGGAATGTCTACTAAATAAAGAACTATAAAAAATCTGGTGTTTTAGGGTGTGTAAAAGCAAAATCGAAGATCCGTTCTGTGCAGAAATTGAAATTTTTGTCAAAACTGGTACCAATATCGGAGAAGAAGAAATTTATTTCAGTAAATGGCATGGTAGGAATGAATGATCAAAACCTCTACTAGTTTCTTTAAAACAAACTCACTACAAGAAATGTGCATTTGAGAATTCAGCCGAATTCAAAGAGATAAACGTGAGCTTTTCAAATGATTTATCAAGGGATAAGAGAGAGAAACGACGTGAGTCTCGAGCGAACCTCTTCGAATATAAGGATCGTTTGGAACACCTGGGGGAAAAAGCATTTATGAAGGGCACAATTTTGATCCGTAGGGACAAAAATTATGATTCTTCTTCTGCCTATCACTTTCTCCAATCATTTGACAACGCTGAGACTCCAGAGAAAGAGAAAAACTACCAATTGGATAGTGCCGAATCAAATGTCTCGTTGAGCTCAACGGCCAGCCGAAGAAGAGGACATCGACCCGGTTCAAAAAATGAGATATAAAAAAAACCTAGGATTCCAATTAAAACCATCAAAAGAAGTCGAACTCGACAACAAAACTGAATTTATGCAAAAGGAAAAGTACGTAAACAAGGATCCACCATCGAAGGACGTACGAGAATAATGGAAAAGCGTAGGAGCCTATAATGTTTTTTGTAAACAGGCTTTTGGACTGCCAATGGGATCTCAAATCTCAGCTTCAGCTGCTAATATCGTAATGGAAAATATTGAAAAAGAGATTTTAAATAACTTAGACTATAAGATTATTGTTTACTACAGATACATCGACGATAAAATAATTTTCCTTCCAAAAAGTAAACTTGATGATATCCTGAAAAAATTTAATTCCCCTGGCGGATCGAATGAATGGAAAAGATACGCTCCTGCGTACCTTTATAGTATCCACATGCTATCCCTTCCGTATAATGCAAAAAACCTAAGACAATTCGGTGACACCTTGGTCAGTAAAAAAGTGAACGGTCATTTACCGACTGACGCTATTGGTTCACATTCTTGCTAAATTACCGACAGTCGTTTCATACCCATGCCCTATAGTGGCGTTCCGTACCATACCGCAGTCGGTGCTAATTTATTTGCAGTTGTTTCCGAACAAACCATTCATAAATGCGATCTCTGCTTTAACGCGAGAGTATGGCACCGAAGTTCAGATACATGCCACGACGTCTCGTCGTGGGATTCCCCGCGATCCCTACTATGCTAGGGCATAGTGGGGACTTGCATTCGAAAGCCCACATTCAGAGGCCTAGATTTCAATTTGCATTGTGATGAAATTTGGCTCAGCGAGAAGTGAAAAAGTGAAGAAAGTGTCTAAGGTTGAAAAGTGGCTACTGAGCAGAGTGTATGAGAAAATTTTAATGGTTGAGTAGAAGAGTGGTGCTGCTAAAACAGTTATTTGGGATTCATTCAATGATTCATGCTGTGAAAAGTATTTTCCGTGTTGGTTTGTGCTATTATTTTAATTTTATTGTTTGTGTGTGTTCTTAAATTGAAAGGAGATCTGGAGAGTCTAGTGAGGTGGAGAGAACCTTAACCCTTTAATAAAAACATTTTTCTATCGTTTTTTCTGCGATGAAAATTCTTACTCGGTGGTTTTTGGGGTCGCTGAGCACGAATCTGAAACTAGAATTTTAATATTTCAATTCCAATGTAGCGAATACAAGATGGCGGATCAAATATGCGTGTTTTTCAAATTATTTCGTTCCGCCATTTTGAATTCACCATATTAAATTTTAAAAAGTTTAAATTCTGTTTACAGTTTTGTGCTCAGCGACCCGAAGTACCCCCAAGCAAAAAATTTCAGCGTAAAATACTATTTTTGTAAGCTTTTGGTACGTAATTTTGAATTTGCCAAACTGACACCAGGTTCATAACCAGCGACCTTCAAAACCCTTAAATTCCAAGTTTCATCAAAATTGATCCACAAATAAGGTGGGAAATGAATTTCTCCGAAAAAGGCGTTCTTTGTTATTTGTTTATGTATAACTAATTAAAAACAAATAAAATGTTAATTTTGATCAATTAGTAATATAGAAAACGCTCTTATCTAACAGAAAAGTCTATAAACGTCTGTAAGAACCAATAATTGTAAGGTTTATAAATAAAAATATGTGGTAGAATCGGTGGTCCGTATACGGACCACTATGCACCTAACGTTTAACTGATTCCACAGTTCCCTCAATTTATGTGGATATAGTCATGCTGTAAAAATTTGATATCAACCAAAAACCACTAGATTTAAGCAATTTAAAACTATTTTTAAATTAAATTTGCCTTGCACTTCTTTAAAATTTAAATTTATCTCGCATTTTTTGTTTTCTAAGAGAATATTGCGCATATTTTCTTTAACATGTGTCAGTGGCTGTGCGGTATGACAGGATATCAGCATGGCCACGATCCCACCCCTCATCCTCATGTAAAATGAGTTCAAAGAAATCTCGGAATAAGGGTTGCACGATAGAATATTTAGAAAATATGCGAAATTTATGAAAGAAAAATTATTAATAATTTAAAAGAATTTCATGTATGTAAGATCTGATCCCTAATATAAGAGTTTTAAACATATAAAATAAAGTGAAAAAACTTTTTATGAGAAAAACAGTATATTTTATTAATAATTACTTTTAGCGAAGTAAAAAATTGAGTTAAATTAATTTATTGGATTATATTATTATTAACATATTATTAATATATTGTTTAATTAATTTAATTTCAATCTAATTTTTTTTAATTTGTAGTACCTTCAAACAACAACAGAGTGCGCTAAAATTCCATTCTAAACCATCTGTTCATACGTTCTGACTGCGATAACTGTACATTTACTGCCAAACTTAGATGCTTGAAGCCATTGCTCACATAGAAGGGGACATGCGCACTTTAATTTGCTATCTCCATTCCCCCCTCGAGAAGTGTGCGATTGAGTACGAGTGCAGGACATCTAGTGTTGCATTCAAGCCAATAAAATCGGTTACCTTGCTGTCGAATGGTCTCGTCATCTACTTATATTGAATTTTGACGTTTTGGATGTGAAATATTGGAAGAATAATACAAAATGGTTGAAAATTTATATTCAGAAGAGGACACTAGAAACAATTGATCTCTTCAGGAGTTCGCAATCAAGCACTCGACATCGCTCAGCTGAACTAATACCTTTGTGGAAACGAGACAAGCCGAAACAATGATTTTGACAATTGAACGAGACTTTTTCTCGTTTAGTATGTTTCTCGTCAAATATCGCTCGATTGAAACACTGTTGACAACCACAGCAACGATAGAACTATGTCATCAAGTTTGCTTCGCAAATAAGCATCCCTAAACGGAAATTGCAGGTCTTTTCTGGGCCTTTTCCGACCATAGATCATCCAATACCACCAAGATACCCTTGCTTAGGCATGATAGAAAATAAAAGTAGGACAATCACAGAATAAGAGTTGAGATCGTAATACCGGTCTCTAACGGTTACTAGGGGTAAATAAACAAAAAAGGAGGAAAAAAACAAGAATAAAAGAAAGGAAGTGTATAGACAACGAAAACAAATAAATAGGTAAAAGTTCTAAAAATAGGACAACTGTGAATTTTAGCGTTTTGAAAGTATGATCCAGGTCTCGGCTTCCGATGATTCCACTGGATCTGATGCTCTGTGGCTCCCGGGTCTCCAGTTCTTATCCTTATGCTAGGGATACTATCCTTGTATTACTGTGCAAAATTAGTCTTCAAAAACAAATAAAAATAAAGAGAGAAACTCCCTAGAAATTTGTATCCGCTGTTTTCAAAAAATAGGTAAAGTTATTCCACATTCTTGTGAAGGTCCTTGTTCCTCAAGTGCACATGGCAATGTATTCAATTTAGTGCAAAATTCCGTGATAAGCAGCAAAATCAAATCATAAGTAGACTTATAAAAAGAAAAATTACGACTAGTAGCAATGATGATATTGTCGACAGTGAGCTTGTTTTGAGTAATATAGCAGGTAAGAAGACTCGAATATCTGTTAATAAAAAAACTTAAAGAATCTTCTCCGCTAATAGTTTAAACTACTTTCAAGCGACAACAATATCATCAACGAATTATATGAAAAAGATGGTAAATTTTATTGACAGTTCGGCAGAAGGAAAATCAGTGCCATCGAATTACATCCAGTATGTGCAAGAGAAACCAAAGATGATGGAAAATATTTACAAAGAAGATCTATATCAATTCGAGACAAAAGAAGGAATCAAAGAAAGGTCAGTCGGTCGGTAAATGGAGGACATTAATGCATTTAGATAAAGTTTACAATTATTGTTGGATTTAATACAAAACAGAACTATAAATATTCCAATAGATTTATCTAAAATCTCAAGTGAAAAAGTAAAAAATCTGATATGTACTAATTGATATAAGGATTGTGTTATTTCCATAACAGTATATCGTAAAATAACGCAAAGTAATGTAAATTTTTACTTAATGAATTATATAGATGGCATAATTGTTGCGAGATTTTCACTTTTATGATGAGAGGATAAAATCAGAATCGCTAGGGATGTCTACATTCTCAGGGCTGAAGTTTAAAACCAAGTCCCCCGTACATATTTAAACATTTTTAAGTTTCGGTTAATATTGTAGGACTTTAGAAAATATTCAAATATATAGATTAGTTTGCATTTTTGAATTTATTCCTTAAATTCTAACCCAATTTAATTTAACAGACTTTATATAAATTCAATTTGTAAGGTTTTGATGTTCAATTTTGCAAAAATTTAAAATATTGAAAATTAAATAATTTAGGATTCTAAGCTTACAAAATTTTTAATAAAAAAGTCATCCAATGATTGTATTTTCTTCTTCTAAATTTAGAATTCTGTTTATTAATAAAATGTTTAAAATAAGAAATTTCGATGAAATGGGGACCAGACATTTTTTGTACGCCCCGACGTACTCGTACTTTAAATTTACAGCCGAGATTTTGTTCTCGATATTCTAAGTGTTACGTTAGCCGCGACGTTCAGTCGTTAGAGATCGAATGCGTTAAACTTAGATTAGGTCGTCCGAAATCCGTCACAGCGTTTTCGATTTTTGAAAGCGTTAATATCGTTAAAAGAGTGCGAGTATATTATAAGTACTGTATTGTAATTTAATGTAATTGCTTAAGTTAAACTGTGTAAGGATATATGTAGTAGCGGATTACCTTCCACAGAATCTGCTTGTAATAAGAAGTTTTGTGCACAGGCGCAAGAAATTGTAAATGACAGGGATGTAGAATTCACATATTTAGAGTGGTAGACGTTGTTTTCTTTGATTGAAGCAGTAACTAACATTTCACTCATTTCACTTAACTGGCAGTTAATGGACATCTCATTTTACCCAATTATCAGCTAATCTTTATTATCTAGTTGCATTATTTCTTACCAAATCGCGAATTAAATTATAATGAATTTATATTAATATTTAATATTTTCATATCAATTTTACACTATTTCATTTTAAATGACTGAAAGTGAAATTTGAATAAAATGTAATGTGCTCAGTTTTCCGAACTAAGATATGTGACCGTCCGCGAGAAAAGGAACCTAATGCAGAAAAAATCAATTTTTATTTTTTTACGCCAATCTATAGTTTCTGAGTTACTCTTTCATTCCCAATAATTAAAATTTGTTTAATTTCATCACTTTTTTTGTTATTATACTACAAAAATAGACATATTAAGCATACGTGGAGACGAAACGAGAGGCTTGCGAAAACCAGCCCCACCACTCACCACTACTGAGTAAAGCCTCAACGCACCGATGAGAGCGGAGCTCTCGGATATAGCGCCTAAAGGTCTAGTGGTAAGTGGAAGAGGTTCATTCCGTTGACGCAGTCCCACTGCTCAAATGCTGGTTTGCAGAGTCTGCTACAATCGCTCTTCCTGTAAAATTCAGCTTCGACGCATTAGGTCCCTTTTCTCGCGGACGGTCACATATGTAAAATTTAACACACAAATATTCTCCGCGTAGAAAAAAGAACGTTTCCTTTTATTCTTCTGGCGGACATATTGGAAATAAACGCAAACTAAACAGTGCCTATAGACTGATTATTTTATGCATCGTTCCACAAATTAAGGAGCCTTATGACAACCTTAAAACTTTAGTCGATTTAACGAAACTAAACGAAATACCTTTTAAATTTTCATCGGATTTTAAGCTTCGTTTGATTTTTAATGGTCAGCAGATGGCAAATGCCACTTACCCTTGCCCTTAATGTTTTATGACGTTGAGTGAATTCGAGAGTTTCAATCCAATCATTGAAGAAACTAATTTAGAAATAAATAGTCCAAATATTAATTTAAAACGTCCAAATACTTGAAAGAAGATTTTTTACCATTTAAACTCTCAGGTAATGGCAAGAAAAAGCTAAAGAATGTCATATTACAATTAACTTTCCTTTATTCGTTGGAGAAATTAATGATGAATATGATGGTATGTACATAATAGAGAAATGTGTACCTCCAGAACTTCATCTCCTTCAAGAATTTGTTAATCATCTCTTTTGGAATGGAATCGTCAAAATAGTAGGTAGCGAAAAAGCTTTGCTGTGGCCAAAAAACCTGAGTATACTTCCTAAAAGCTGTCAAGGCGACCTCTTTGAAAGCAATCAATGTCGGAGACTTTTAAGAGAAGCGGATAAATTACAGGATCCCGAAATTTATAAAACTGTTGGGCCTTACCGCTTGCAGCCTTACATTCCTTCATTTAAAGAAATTGACACATATTTAGAATAGTGCTTCTCTTCAAAGCAAGTAGATTTCCGTGATTTTGATACAGAAATCAGTAAACTCCGCAATGCTCTAAGAAGCACAGATGTTTTTTAAACTATCAAAATCCATGTTATTCTAGATCATTTAAAACAAGCCGAAATGTTCTTAAATAACGATGGCTTAGGAGTGTGGTCCGAACAGGCTGGGAAATCGATTCATAGAGAATTCCTTAAATTTTATTAAAGATTTAAAGTATATATGATCGAATATTAATCTTTCCCAAAAAGATTAAAAAAAGCGTTAGCTGCTTTTAAATCCCAGCGCATGTAAAATTACATTCATTAATTCATAATTAAATTCCTTAATTATTATTTGTATTAATATGTAATCATTTTATTATTTATTCATGCCAAATTTAGAGTCTTATAATTAAATATATCACATAATTTGAGATTGAAGACTGATTAATTGAATTGATTGAACAATAAATAAATTAAAAACATTTATTTTTTTATGAAAAGAGAATTTTTCGGGTTCAAATATTGTACAAAAAAACTACAAATTTTTCCGACGGTTCGTGAACATTGCAGTTCACTTCGGCAGGGATGACCTGAAACTGAGCTGTCAGGTCATGTTGTTCTTATGTATACTATCTGCGGTTCCTGTGATTGGCCAGAGCGCCCCACCGTGAGGACTGGTCGAACCTGACTGGCCAATTAGGTCTTTTTTCGGGGGAAAATACAGTGAGTTTTTGCCATGACGGTTGTTTCGTAAAAAAAATGTTATGGCCTGTTTCAGTATGATGTTCAGCTAGTGCTGATTACGTGAAATTGTTTAGCCTAACATTACTCTCATGTACCTTTATACGTTGGCTCACCGTTCTCCCGGTTTGTGCAACATAGACTTTGCCACAAGATCAAGGGATTTCATATACTCCCAGATACAGAGGGGTGCCTTTTTGTTTTTTTGTGTATTCTTTCTGTATTAGGATTTATTTAACGTTTTGTAATTTCTTCCGTAGGTTTTCTTTCTCTCTTATGGAGACAGTTCTGTATGCAAGGGAGTTGATGACCGATTGTTTTTGAGATAGGTGGTGGTGGAAAGAGGCATGTCGGTATCTGTTTGTATGGGTGGGTTTT
The DNA here is from genome assembly GCA_035041075.1 of Acraspis erinacei. Classification (NCBI taxonomy): domain Eukaryota; kingdom Metazoa; phylum Arthropoda; class Insecta; order Hymenoptera; family Cynipidae; genus Acraspis; species Acraspis erinacei. Next base: position 47,656,495 of record JAWWLR010000149.1, read on the forward strand.
CTTTAAACTTCATGTCCTAATTTGTTATCAAATCTTTTGTACACTAATAGGTCCAAGAAAGGAAATTTTCCGTTTTGTTCAATTTCCATGGTGAACTGGATATTAGGAAGTAATCGATTGATAAAGTCGAAAAAATTATTTAGTTCATCTAGTCCATGTCAAAAGATGAAAAAGGTGACGTCGACGTAACGGTACCAGAAAAGTTTTAATAGTTTTTTGGAGGTAGTGTGTAGGACAAATTTGGTATGTTGCAACCGTCATCGCAAAAAATTACCATATTTTTCCAAGAAAACATAGAGAAGCAATCGAAATCTTAAAACACCCTAATAACAGCAATAGGGATAATGGCTACAACACTAATCTGATTTGGCTTTCCGTCCTCATCAAATTTGCATAAAAAAAGTTTGTTTCTCTTAAAAGAAATAATACAACCCACCAAATTGGTCGTACACACTAGCTTAAAAAAGCTATTAAAACTTAACCTTTTCCTATAAAACACCGTCAGATTTGACATTTGGTATACATTCGACTGCAATCAAATAATTTCGCAGCAATGAAATGATTTCAGCCTTATCTAAAAGACATAATTTTGCAGTAGCTCGTTCCAAAATCTAACTGACGATACATACAAAAAACATAAAAAGGGCCTCACAATAAGAATAGTCAGTAAAAAAAACCCTTCTGAAAGAATCTAAGCTAGACAGCCAAACAATATCTACATTAATACCTACTAATCCCATCTATCTAAGACTTTAAGGGCTCCCAAAAATCAAAAAAAATAACATACCGCTCAGACCGATCTTCAGCGCAACAAAATCACCAACTTACAACCTAGCACGCTTCCTCGCCACAGAACTAAATGCTTATACAGAAAACTCCATCACTCACGTAAAAAACTCATTTGACTTTATCAAAAAGATACAACAAATTCACATTCAAACCGGAAACATCATAGTGAGTTTCGACATAGTATCTCTCTTTACGAAGGTACCAATCGCTGATACAATTGATATTATTAAATCTTTTACAAACTTCCCTTCCGAGCTCATACCTCTGATAGGTCAATGTCTCAACGATACTTACTTGTCTTGTAATAACCAATTCTACGAACAAACCTCAGGAGCAGCAATGAGATCCCAATTTCACCTGTAATAGCCAACCTCTTTATGGAACATCCAGAAACTAAAATCTTCAAACAATTCAAGCTTAAACAGGGATTCTGGTTCCGTTACGTCGGCGTCACCTTTGTCATCTTTTGGCATGGACTAGATGAACTAAATAATTTTTGCGACTTTATCAATCGATTACATCCTAAGATCCAGTTCGCCATGGAAATTGAAACAAAACGGAAAATTTCTTTTCTTGGAACTATTAGTATACAAAAGATTTAATAACAAATTAGGACATGAAGTTGACAGAAAGCCCACCCATACAAACAGATATCCACATGTCTCTTTCCACCACCACCTATCTCAAAAACAATCGTTCATCAACTCCCTTGTATACAGAACTGTATCCATAAGAGATAAAGAAAACCTACGGAAGGAATTACAAAACGTTAAACAAATCCTAATACAGAAGGATTACACAAACAAACAAATTGATAAAGCAATAAGAAAATACACTCAAAGAAACAAATCAACATAACCTACTAAACCACCTGCGAAAAGAGAACAAATACTAAATAACCCTAAAGAAAAAAGGCACCCCTCAGTGATCTGGGAGTATATAAAATCCCTTGTTCTTGTTGCAAAGTCTATATTGGAGAAACCGGGAGAACAGTGAGCTAACGTATAAAGGAACCTGAGAGTAAAGTCAGGCTAAAACATTTCACGCAATCAGCACTAGCTGAACATCATATCGAAACAGGAGATAACATTTTATTTGATCGAAAAAAATTAGTATATTTTTCCAAGAAAACATAGAGGAGCAATCAAACTCTTAAAATACCCTAATAACATCAATAGAGACAATGAATACAACACCAATCAGATTTGGCTTTCCGTCCTTCCGGATTAAAAAAAGAAGACTTGATTGGCCAATCATGTTCGACCAGTCCCCATGGTGTGGCGCTCTGGCCAATCACAGGCACCGCAGATAGTATACATAAGAACAACATGACCTGACACCTCAGTTTCAGGTCATCCCTGACGAAGTGAACTGCAATGTTCACGATACGTCGGCAAAATTCGTAGTTTCTTTTGTACACGATTGGAACCCGAAAAATTCTCTTTTGATCATAATGAATCATCGTGAAAGCATTAAATCTATAATTTATCTTTTTTCTTTAGTATTCTAAAACTTCCAGTATCAAAAAATGATAAAAATTAAAAAAAAGAAAAAAACGAAGAAAAGCATAAAAAAGAAATAGGTGTAATGTAAGTTTACTCTACGCGGTGTCTAGAACGGTGACTCTGAAATACCGGATGACTTCGCAGAGTGCGCACCCTTATCCTTGCATGCGGTGCTCTACCAGGATGGACGAAACCCTTTCCCTAGCTTCTCGAGTTAACAACAATGATAACACCGAACATAGCTGTAGTGAGTGCGGTTCAAAGCAATTGAACGCGCAGGGCTCCCGACAATGGGTTAGCCAACAATGCCGACCACTCCAGAATCTTGGGGCTTTTAGGTAGATGCGAGTGTAACCCCTGAAAGAAAGAATTACATCGCACGACTGCATGCTCTGTGGTGTGAGAAACACCCAGAGCTATCGCACTTTTTGCATCAACGTCTGCGAAACCATGCCGAAGTGCTCCAAAAAAGGGGCTATGCAAGCGTAGCGCCTATTCCACCAGAGCCAGAACAAGCCGGCAGCAGAGAAAGGGAGGTGACACCAAGGCCAACACTGTGCCTAAGTTTAACTTAGATTGGAAAACTTGCACTTTTTTAATGGTTCCTATGAGAAATAATGCCCCATATGGCACATTCAAGATTCAGAAAAAGAAAAGATAAAGGGAAGAAAGGAAGGGGGTATGGTGTCAGGGGAAGAAAGAAAGGGTCAGGAGTGAGGAACGAAGTAGTAGGAAAAGAGAAGTGGAATTTGAAGAAGTGGTTGGAGTAATGACGAGATTGGTGAATACAGAAAGAAGGAATATGAGGATAGTTTGTGTTCATAGGAGAATGGGAGTAGTGGAAGGTTGCGATGTGATTAGGAAACGTGTGGCGAAAAAACCTGGCGAATTGGTGTTGATAGGAGGTGATCTGAATGCTTGCGCGGGGGTACAGGGAAGAGAACTATGGGATGAAAAGAATGAGACTTTCAGGAGAAAATTGAAACCCAAACTGGTGGACCAGGCAGATAGGACTCTGTTGGAAATCCTGGGAGAAACTGGATGGTTAATTTGTAATGGGAACTCTGAAGGGGATGAAGAAGGGGAGATTACGTTTACAAGAAAAGGTGAAACATTAATAGACTACATACTGGCCGAGGAACGGATAAGTTGGTCGTTAGAAAGAATCGAAAACACTTCCCGGTCATTGCAACGCTGAAGTATGGGAATTTGAGAAAAGAGGGAAGGAAGAAGGGGGAAGAAACCAGGAAAATGACAAAGATGGGTAAATGGGAAGTAGATGAACTAAGATGAAGGGATGGGTAGAGAAGGTAGTTGAAGAAATTAGGCCAAGTGAGGAAGAAACAACTGGGAAGAGAGGTTGGTGGGATGTGGAATGTATAGAGAGTAAAAAGCGTATGAAGATATACTTATAGAATTGGAGAAGAGGAGAGATAGACAGAAAGGAGGAGCCAGTAACATATAAAAAATACGCGGATGTGCTCAGGAAGAGATCAGAAGAACATGAAGAAGACAAAGAAATTATTTCACCCAATCAAACAAGATTTAGGAAGGAAATGGGAACAGTGGATAATATTATTGTTTTGAATTATTTACTCAACAGGGACTTGGGACCGAAAAAAGTAAAACTGGTAGCTCGTTTCTTGGACTTTAGGGCAGCTTCCGACTCTGTGAATAGGAAAGTTTTGTGCAACGGTATGCAAGAAAGGAAGGTGGATGAAAAGTTCAGCGAAAGGATAAAAGAGTTCTTTATGGAAACAGAGACAAGGGTGAGGATCGGGGAACAGAAAGGGAAGCAGTTTTCGACAGAAAGTGGTCTCAAGCAAGGTTTTCCGCTAAATCCGTTGTTATTTAGTATATTGTTAGCAGACCTAGAAGAGAAAATGGAAAAGAAAGGAAAATGCGGTACAGTGCTACGGAATCCGAGAATGTAATCGTTAGCGTACGCTGATGATGTGGTAATTCCGGCAGAGAATGAAAGTGGAATGAACTTGATAATGAAAGGATTTGAAAACTACGTGAGAGAGAAGACCTGACTATTAATATGGCGAAAACTAAGATAGCGTGTTTCAGGAAAAGAAAGAATGAAGAAAAGTATGGATGGAAGATAAATGGGGAAATGGTGGAAATGGTAGAGGAATTTTGCTACTTTGGATTCTGGTTCAAAGCGGAAGGTGGAAATGATATGCAGCTGAAAAAAAGTTTGGAAAGTGTGAATAAGGGGATGGGTCAAGTGTGGGGGATTGGAAAAAAAAGATTTAAAGAAGACTGGAAGATGAGAGTATGGCTTTTTGAGGCACTGGTATGGTTAGCTGAGATAAGAAACGGGGTGAGAGAAATTGATAATAAGACAGAGGAAACGGGTGCGGAATTTTAAAGAGAAACTTAAGAGTGATATTGGGAACAAAGTTGCAAAAGTATGCCACCAGGGCATATTAAATAGAGAGACACAAGAGGAAACACGGGAAGGAGAGATGGCAAGTTAGAAGGGAGTGTAGAATGTGTGATGAGGGGACTGAATGGCAGGAAGTAGAGGACGAAATGAAAAAGATGCAGGAAGGGGAAAGGTGTGAAAGGTTATGGAGTCAAAGTACAACAAATACAGGGTAAGTCCACGAGAGCAAACACAGCACCCCTTCGGCAAACTTCTAAGCTGAATCAAAGGATACAAAAAAAGAAAAATATTCATCTTCGCACTTCTATAATTGTGATAAGTTGGGACGCGTGTCAGCTGAGTGCAATTGCCTTTTAGGCCAAAAGGAGCCTGCTTTCGATGCTTCGAATTGGGCCATATATCAAAGGATTGCACCATAAAAAACTGCTGCCAAAACAACAAGGAATCAGAAATTCATCGGATTCAGGTGCTGCTTCTGACAAACTGCTGGAAGAAGGTAATCCTGATGAAATCTTCGAGAATCTTGAAGAGACACGCTGTTCTTCAAATGTGGATACCCTTCTACACCGGAATATGTATTTGAATTTTGACGATAGTGGCGCCACTATCCTGAAGCTCTCTTTGTAAAATGACATGAGACTCAGTTCCTGCATCAA
>JAWWLR010000149.1:47702212-47716555 GCA_035041075.1 Acraspis erinacei
TTGTTTTTGCCATCTGCTAGTCCGCGATAGAAACGTTTTTCGTCTGCCAAAAAAGTCCTATTGTCATTCCTTCTCGCAATCGCTCTCGTGAATCGTCGCAGTTGCGCTGACTAGACCATGAGCCGCTGTTTAAGGTAGTCAATCTCTTCGTCCAAGTTTGTAGATGTTCTTGAATTGATGTTTTGTAAGCGAAGGATCTCCTCCACATGACGAGTCAGTCTCTGAGACTGATTGCCCTTTCGGAATTGGTACAGTCGTCGCAGTTTTGCTCTTATTTTATTAAACTCGCCTTGAAGTCGAAACTTCAATAGAGGATCTGACATCTTTCTTGGGGCATAGTTGTTAGTATCCCAGCCTCTAAGTTTTATTCTTATCATCCTGGCACACACGTTCGCAGCGCAATATGCAAGAGTCTGCCCTTGCAGCAAACTCATATCATTTTGCAAGAACAGAGGCTGTATCTCGGTGCTCAATCGGCCGACTAACTGGGGAAGGTCCTTATTGACTCTAAATTTCGGCAGACCCTTTCTCATTGATGGTTCTTGATCTCCGAACTCTTGGATGGCATCAGTGAAGCACACCATGAGACGCCGGCTTTCCTCATCACATTCTTCAACGAGTTCAGCAGAAGCTTATTTAAAAAATAAATATTATTATTATTATTATTTAAAATGTTGTCACATTCTTAAGATGGTCAGTGCCCAGCATGTCGAAGGCATTTTTGGTTAGAGTTCGATTTTATATTTTTTAGAATACTTAGAATACGCATATTTACAATTCAATCAAGTGACCTGATGAGATCAGGGTGCACCGACATATTGGACAAAGCCTGGTTTTACCCTATCCATGACGAACTGGGTTGCAGACAAATCCACGATGGGGGAGACTAACGCTTAAGGTGGCACAGAAAGGTAGGCAGGGGGTTACCCCCCCCCCCTCCCAATGTCGTCAAAATATGTTAGCTTATATCTACATTTGCTGAAATATCGATGAGCTCCCCTCATCTGAAAAAATTTTCTGCCGACATGCCTGCCGCACATACAATTTATACACGGGAAATATCGATATCTTCGGACTTTTTATACAAAACGTTGAAACAAAATCACAATCGCAACTAATAGCAACATTTTATTTTTCATTACAATAACTAATAATAAACTTTACAAGATGTGGTGGCTCCGGAGGTCAAACAACGACTTACCGCTAGCAGATGAATCGATTTTTTAGAATTGAAAAATCTTTATTCTGTGATGTTCTGTAATCTCCGAGATACAGAACCAGTTTTAGCTCTACGAAACTGCCAGGTGTTCACAGACAAAGGCCAATTTCAAAATGCCATAGAAATACAGGATGATAATTAACAAAAAATATCAAGAATAAAAAGCTAACCGAGAAGTAAGCGCTAGAAAGTTTTAGCTCTCGGAATTGGGTAGGATGAAGCTAGAAGTTGACCAAAATTAAAAGATGATCGCTGTCTCCATCAAATCACTATTAAATTAGCTTGATTTACAACTAAAGTGTAATACATGTACAAAAATTTCATGTACAAAATTTCGATTTTTCAAGAAAATTAAAAAAGTTTTTTTTTCAATTTTTCTTCTCTTGACTTTTTGTCATATCTTGCGTTATTTGGCTTAAAATGTTCATTTTTGTGTTTTTTGGAATTTTGTAAATGCTATAATTCGCTAACGAACTTCACCTTTACTTTAGAACACTAAAGGAGACCAAAGGCAAATCCAATCGCCAATTCTTTCGAAAGTTATCATGCTAACAAACTAAAAATCTACAGACTCACAGACAAACAGCAAACGCCAAATTACCACACTCATACGTTACGCCACCATCTTTTTGATTCAAATGATAAATTGCTTAGCGGTCCACATTGTGATATTTTCCGACAAACGGATTGTTAACATTATATATCTTGCATAGAAATGAGCAACAAATGTAAGTATAACGTTGCTTAGTCTTTATTTTATCAACATATATATTGTTTATACCAAATTTGTTGCTTAACAAATCAAAGCCAGGCTCGCATACTTATGATGAAATTCTAAAATGTTTAAAGAATTCGTTTTCCGGCAACATTAAAGGCAATACTGCCAAGGGAGTTAGTATTAAAAAAATGAAAAGATATTACGCCAGCTGAGTGACACATTATACTTCTGGAATGTATTTATTAAAGACCGAGCAACGCTGTGCTTACGTTTGTTGCACAATTCGATAAAAAATATATAACGTTAAAAATTTCTTTTGTCCGAAATTATCAAAGATTAAACCGCTAAGGAATTAGTGATTGAAAAATCAAACTTTAGCTTCTTAGAATGATCACATTACAATCATTAAAAATACATTCATTTCAATGATCACACTCTGCAAACTGGTATAAAAGGATATTACGTCATCATTAATTCATCAATTTAAATGCCATTCATATCAATCTCTAACCTTCTAAACTGCACACTGACATGAAACACGTTTTTTATCATGGAATAGACCCATGTCGGTAAAAGGAATCTATGTCCAGAAGCCTACATATTCATCTATTGATCGGTGCTATTGTTGAGCTATTGTTGTATAGTTTAACGGGTAATCTGAAAATTTTCTTTGTTTTAATATTACACAGTGAAATACTTTTTCAAAATAAGTCTTGGAAACGATGAAGAGACCGGTTATTTAAAAAAAATTCTCTATTTATCCAAAAGTAAAATGCACAAACAAACGTCCTGAATTTTTTTTTTAACCAAGTTCAATGTGAAAATAGTACAATTCAAAAAAGATCAATTTTTGGAGAAAAATCAATTTTGGAAGAAAGTGCGCATGCGCGACAATTTCGAAATCTTATTTCTCCGTACGTTACGCATGTTCCAAGAACCAAACATTCCTGTCAAATTGGCCTAATACGACCTTTTATTATCACCCCGTGTATCATAAACCCGAATATTCCACCAATTTTATGAAAAGACCTTCGCTAGACATTTTATATGAGGTCTTTTCACTAATTCCTTTTTTACAAAGTTTTAATGATAAAAATGTAATACTTTAAGTTCGGGAGTATTTCGACACCTACTCTGAAAAAAAAATTACCAGGAAAATTCTTCAGATGCTCGTGCAGAATTTCGCCTGAAATTCAAAAATCCTTGGAAATGTCCAATGTACTTTTCCATAAATAAGCAGAGAAATAAAAATGCTTACCTTTGCAGATAACTGCATACATTGAGCCACATAGTATAATAATAGAGCTGTCAAAATAAGCTCGATTGAATTTGAAAATGTTCGTGTTACATAGCAAACCATGATATAAGAGCTTGCATAAATAATCAGTCGTGCTTTGAATTCTTGATTCCATATTCGACATATTTTATAAAGGCAATAATCTGAAACGAAGGAAAAACCGCACATAAAGAGACGAGGAAACAGTAGAAGGTAGTATGGTGATTGCAGTGATGTTCCAAAGACGTAGGAAAAGCACGGAGCAATAAGTTTCAAAATCAAATATGGTATTCCAACAGTCAGTTGAGGGAAAACAATACTCCTTATAGGAAATGTAACATTGAACTCCCATGGTTTATATATATCGATGTCGAAGTGGTCACCTATGACAAAAAAAAACTCGTTACGTATTGCATAATCTAAATTTGAAGAATTGTTCTGCAAATCGTGAACTAATAACTACTCAATGTTACTAATGGTATTTTAGCGAAAACTTTAAATCAATACACATCAAGAATTTAAATAATATTATAAAAAGTGTGTGTGTGTTTTAATCATGATAAAACTCGATTAGACAAGTCTATCAATATAAGAGCTCTCTATGTTATTCGGTAGATGTAGATTCACATTTTCCTACATTGTAAAAAAAGTTATGTTGAAAATCACATTCGACCGTAATTTAACCTACAGGACAGAATTTGACTGTGAATAAAGTAGTAAATTCACGAGACCGCAATACTAATTAATATTGTCCTATATAAGTAAACTAAAATGAACATTGTGCTAAAACCGTGACCGCGGTACCTTCACAGTCAACGTGTAAAACTGCAGCGTATTACACTGGAAACTATTTGACCTATATTATACGTCATAAAGATATACATAGAGCATTGTATTTACATGAGAATGTTAATTTACCAATAAAATCACATTCACCATTTTTCTGTGTAATTTAAATTGACGGAATGTACAAGTGCTTGACAAAGAGAAACATTACATGTAGAATGTTTTTGCCAATGATGGGGATACGCTTCGGGCCTGAATGAAAAATCGCGGAAAAAGCCGAAGTCGACAGCAGACGACTGTCAAGGGACCAGCAGCCAGCAGACTGGCACGCGCTTAGCCCGCAAACATAGAACGCGTTGCATGGAAGTGTCAATCTTTACGCAAAAATGCAAAACTTCAAAGCACCTAAAATATCAGCCAATGGCAGTATTTCTGGGGATTACTAGGAGAATATCATCGGCTGAATTGTCTAGTGATTCGACTTGTTGCGCCAAGATTGAAGCTGCCAAAGAAAGCCAATCTTGCCCATGTACAAGCACAAAGTTTTTTCACTCGCGTGGCTGTGAATTTACACGCAGTGTGTTTTTTTCAGCGCCGTTCGTTTTTTTACGAAAGTCTCGTTCATTCACGAAGACTTTTGTATATTCACTACGTATTATATGGGTCAATTTTTTTACAGTGTATGTTTAAATAATTGTTTAAGTCAATAAAATATATTCTGATAATTGCTTAAATATTTGTAAACAAATGTATGTGCTGATAATTTCCACTTTTTTAAGTTAAATTAGATTTGGAAGCTGTAAATGATATAATCTTTATATTGAGTGGGATACTAATTTAACTTTCCCGCTACTAATTCCCCTTCAGGCGCGCAGGCCCATTTGTAGTATTAGTTTCGCATTTGGTCGCCGCGGCGCACAGTGATCCAGAAATGGATTTTCGCGGTCAAATGCGTCCAGAGGTCGTACTTTTTACCCGATTTTAAGTTTTTTTTAAAGAGTCAGCATTAAATTCCCGACAAACGTAAGAAAAGCGATTTTTCATTTTTTGTTTAAACAAACTGCTGTGTTAATAAATATGGGGGAAAAGATTGGAAATTTCACATTACTATTTTTTATTGATGTGCAAACAACGAAACAATACTCTAAATCGTTAAAAATGCATGCATAAATATTTACCGAATGTAAATAATTTATTTAATAAACAAAACATTTGTTTTAAACAAATTTGATAAATAAATATGTGGTTTGTCCTTTTTTATCAGCGCAAAATTTATAATTGTTATAAAGAAAATACGTAAACATATCGTCAAAACGTACATTTTCCGAACACAAATTTTTTTTCTCCAATCACACGATATTATTATGGACAAACGGATGTCACAGTAATATAAACTACACCTTCTAATTATTAACTCTAATTGTTATTAACAAATGATATAAACATATTTTCAAAATTTGAATTTTTCTGTCGATTTTTTCTTCAGAATCATACAATACTGTTAAAGTCTGAGGAGTACAAAATTGTTACAAATGTGACATTTAAATGTTTACTGTAATTTTTATTAACAAATTACATTAAAAAAATTATCTAAATATGAATTGTAACGCATAGCGACATTTATACCCCTACCACAGAACCCTAGCTATAAAAGAGCTCGACTCAGATAAAGAGTTTAGTTCCTCTCCACATGTACTAGCTGTAACTTTACTTTGAAGAATAAAAGACTGTCATTCCAAGTGATTCGGAGTGACTCACTTTTAAAAACATATTATTGTATTTCTCGGCATTACAATATGAACCGTCAAACAATGTTCAAATATTTCTACAATATAGTTTAGTTCCAAGCATAAGGATGCATTTTCATTGAAAAAGAGGACATATCTAATCAAGAAGATTAATTTTCTACCAAGAGAGACAAATTGATAACTAAAAAAAGATCAATTTTTAAGATATAATTAAAAAGATACGTTTTCAAATCAAAAAAGTAATTCGAAATAAATAAAACGAATCTCCAACCAAAAAGATGAACCGTCGACCAAAGAAACTAAATATTTTACAAATTGGTTCAACTTCTAACCAAGGAGTTTGTTTTTTACAAAATATTAAAATTTCCAGTCAGAATCAAAATTTCAACGAAGGTGAAGAATTTTCAAAACAAAAAGTGCAAATTTTCATCAAATAATGATTTTTCAGAAATGAAAGATAAAAATTCATAAGAATAATTAAGCTACGAAGCTAAAAGATAATTTTTGTGTGCAGCAGTTGCATTTGCAGAACGAGAATATGCGTTTTCTACAACACGCTTTATTTCCAATCACACAGTTGCATTTTCAATAAATCTTCAAGCCAAGAAGATTAGTTTTCTGCGTAAAAAGACGAATTTTTAACTGAAAAAGGTGAAAAACAGATGCCTTATACAAAAAAAATAATTTACAGTTGTTAAAATTTCAGCCAAGTAGCTTAATTTTCAACAAAGAAACACAAATTTTCAACAAAGAACCACGAGTTTTTAACAAAATAGTCAATTTGTCATTCAAAGGAATGAATCTTCAATAAAATAATTGCTTTTTATTCATTTAGTATAATAAATAATCGGAGTACACTTGAAGCCTTCGACAGCCAGCATTAAAGCAAGGTCGAGGGAAAATGCGGCTCCGACATTAAATTTCTTCCATCCTTCAATGCTCGCACTGCAATTAGAAATACTTCAAAGGATTTTATGTTCTTATCTATGATGCCCAAGTATTCTGTATGTGGGTTTAAAATTTATTTGGAATCCAGAGGAGAATATAGCGTCCTCCGAATACCTTCGAATGAATATGCCTGCTAATAAAATGAAATGATGCAGCAACGTAACTTTAATATTGTGCGTACATCACAGTTATATATAAACTATTGTATGCATACAAACTTCGCTTAACGTGGGGTAAGTACTACTGATATCCTTTTTTTACTGCTTCCAGCACTGCACTTGATTTTAACAAACGAAGAACTCACTACTATTTTCTTGCACTGCGCGTGCGATAATTTTTTTCAATCACAATGACGCCATGATTAGGTTATAGTTCTCTCGGTTCGCCTTCAATAACCATGGTTACAGCGCATGCGCGCTTTACTGCACATTGCAAGGGTATAGAAAATGTTCAAGCAAGCTATGGAAAATTTCCATACATTATTTCTTATAGTGTCCCCTTCGCCCCTTCCGTCGCGCCGCTGGGAATGGAATCCAGGTCTTCCGATTGCCGGTCGGGTGCTCTATCTGTTAAAAAAGTGGGGTTAAATTCAACTCCGAAGCATGCGCTATAAAAGTCCGACGGTTTTGAGTGAACGACAAGAAGAGTATATTTTAAGAATTTGTACTCCGCCTTATATTACAAAAGCAATCTTTAAATTGAATATAAAAGACCGAATTTCTATTTCGAGCCCGGCAGGCTGACTTACTTCAGGTAAATTTCTTTAAATTTTTCACTTCGAAATAGGAAAAAAAGTTCGCCTAATTTGTTGAAAAATTATTATTTTGTCAGTAATAAATTTTGCGACTTGAAATTAGTCATCCTGTACAATTTGAACTGGTTTCAGTGATTGGTACTTTAAAATACAATACAAACATATTTTTATACATTTTTCTCGTAAAAATTTTTTTACTGTTAAATATATTATATAGCTGCAAAAATAGGGCTATATACCCTGTAACTTTGGTAAGATATAAGCGTGAAACTTTTCGTTTACACATATATTCTAAACTGTTCATATCTTATGAATATCTGATACTTTGGCACACTAAAACTATCAACAATGTTCCCATAACTATAATGAAATTCGTAAGCAGGTAAATGACACAAGTTATGAAAATTAACTAAAAAAAAAACTATATTTATAATCTTTGTCGACCTCGACAGAATAGGCACGATAAGTTTCGCAGTAGTATCGACTTTTCCATTTTTTACACATTTCATAAGGATTTTAATTGTGAACAAAAATCTGATCAATTCTAATGAAAATTGGTATCTCGGACACAATATCTATCGCTTATACAATTAAAAACCCAACCCTATCTAAATGTCTGTAATGTATTTGATTTGTCACAATTATTTGATCTTTTGAACTTAATTTAATGTTAATTGACTCTTTGATATCGCAATGTTTGATCAAATCACAATAGTTCATAACTTTACCAGAGGTTACTTCGTTAATCACTTTTTATATGCAGCCATAAGAGAATGATGGGATTCGATTCTTTAGTTTTTCTAGGGTTAGCAATTTCAAATGAATAATAAGAAAGCTAAGAAATAATTTTATGTCCAATGGTCCCACACCCTCTAAAACATCATGCATTACATCTTCACTCATGCTTTCAAAATAATCGATGTACCTTAGTTCAATCAGTATTGATTTGCGTTTTATTACAAGAACATTCTTTCCCTTTTGAAGTTCCTCACAATGTTTCCGATAAGAACTACTATCACGAAGAAGATTTTTATCCTCAACGAGCATGGTCTGTGCTTGCTGGCTTGTAGCCGTGCAAATCCGACAATAGTGTTCTGCAGAAAATGACTCCAACAATCCCATAAAAACATTTCCACCTAAATTATCAAAACTTCTAACATCAATTGTTCATTTTAAAGTTCGATCAAATAATTTTATTCCCTCTGTTTCCAAAATGTTTACATCTTCTATTAGCGGTTCTAAAACTTGATCAAAACCGAAGTCCTTGAATTTAAAAGAATAATACTAAATCAATTTTTTGCAATTTTGAATTCAAATGAGGCGGTAGATTGCTTATAACGAAATAAATTGCTTCTACTTTATGAACTATTGTTTTGCTTCCAGCAGGATTAACTGATTCAGCGCTATAGAATGATTGAATAATAATACCATGCAAGAATTGTGCAAAACGTTGATTGAAAGTAACGTAATGACCATCATATATATCATTCATCAAAGGTTTATCTAGTCTTCTAAGCCCAAAAAGCAGATTTTCATTAAATTCCCAGTACTATTATCAATAACATCACGAAATGAATAATCATCAGGTAAATTTTTGTTGTCACAATCATTTGAAAAATCTACTGAGTCAGAAAAATTTCCACCAGAATGAAACTGGCTGCTATATATGCATGTTGATAATCTATATACATTGGTTGTTCATCTATATCAATGCAATTTGACGCTTCAGTAATTTCACTTGAGGTTTTCTCCTTGTGATGTGACGAATCGTCATCTTGCGACTGAATTTGAAGCAAATGTTTTCGGAAACCACTATATGTTTCATAAACTAAAAAACATTTAGGAAAACAACAACTTGTTTTTAACTTTGGTCCAGGTAATAGCAAATGTTCTCGCCGTAGATGTCGAGCGACATCCATAACTGTCAACAGTTGTTTTGAACAAATATAACACGTGAAACGCATTATGTGTAACGTAAAATGCTATACCGTACGGATTTGTTCAACCAAGTTGAGATTTATACTTCATCTCAGACGAAATTCCTCAATTACTGCCTTTCTTCGTAAACCAAGCTCCAACTTCTCTTAAGTTTAGGTAAAAAAGTGATACTATTGTTTATACCATATATTATGGAGTAATACCAAGAAGGGAGATAGGAATATGGAATGCCTAGAACAACGTGAGACTGTCGGTCTTGATCCGAAAAATAAAAGCTTAGGTAATATCAATAAAATAGAACAATTTTTAAAATAGGGAATAATCTAATTCTATATGCTCCTGGCTTGACGGTGAATCTTGAATGATCGATAATTCTGCGCATGTCAATAGAAAATGGTAGGGATAACGCGGGTCCTCGCGGGCCCCAAAGGCAGTCGAGAAATACGGAACGAAAACTCTGGTCCAGGAGCTCAGAGGGTGAGCCAACTTAGGAGTTCTGTCTGGATTCAGAGAACTTCAAAGCAGGAAAATATCTTCAGAAAGTGTGTGTAGAGAGAAAAAGGAAACTTCTCTCTATGAATTTTTCGCGGGATACCATTGGAAAGGATAATTGTTCCTTTTATTTAGTATCATTAAGCCATATTAAATTTGTGTCATTTGCTTGATTGACGTTAGATTTCGTGACAGCTTTGCACTTCACTCCGTGACGACCTCGCTGTGTGAGATCGAACGTTGTAAGTTGACAATAAATTAGGAAATTCGTTTGAGAACGCTTTCTGGAAATAAAGTTGTTTTAATTAAAGTAAAATCAGTAGAAAATTTCTCTCGTAACAACTTTGCACTTTGTCCTAACCGATGAAGACCTCGTTGTGCGGAGCAAATTTTAAAATATACATCAATGGTAGAAATTGATTACAGTGTAGAAATTTGTTTATTATCAGGAATGGAACAGATAATTTATTAGAATAAAGTCAGTACATATTCACTTGAGTGATCCCAACGTTTTTTTCTTATTGATTCATTAATTTATTAAAGAAATAAAATGAATCAGAATGATAAGTTATCGATCTCGAGCCTTCTCTAATAACTGGCGAGTATTCGGTGCTGTTGTTATCGCATAAGGTGATCTAAATTTAGAAAGGAATGTTATCTTATATTATCTAACGGAAAGAAAGAATGCGGATAAACACTTACGATTAGCTACTGGATTTAATTAAGTTACACAATAATAACTCTGAATTAAATTCACAGCATTTAAAATTTAAACAGCTACCTCGGGATAATATACATAAAAGCGTCTAGATTACGGAATAAAAGTACAGATTAACACTAACCAAGAAAAATAAATAAATAATACATTATTAATAATTTAATAATGCACAATAAAATAAGTAAAAAAAACAGATATACAAAATGTCGGACAGCGGCGAGGGAAAGAACGAGAGGTCGAAGAAGGGTGAAAGGAAAATAAAACTTTCTGAATCCATATTTGAAAACATGATCAAAGATTTCGAGTTGGAAGAACTGTCAGACGAATCGGATAACGAAGTAGCATTACCTGAACAAGATATTCAGAATGTAAATAATGGCGAAAACGTGAGCGATAACTTACCTGAAAATAGCGAGAATGTCGGAAAAGAGACAAGTAGATTAGACTCCCTTGCCAGAAGTAGAGAAGATTCAACTAACTCAAACTTGGAGGATTATGATTCCGATATCGAGGAATTAGATAGGTTGATAGTTTGTGTATATAAATTACAAAAAAGACATAGATAAGACTAGTAGGATACAAAACAGCCTGATTCGCGTAATGAAAAAGGAAAAGATTAAAAGAAAGGAATTTGTCACTGAGACTCAAAACAGAATATCATCTTACATAAAAGTGAAGAACGAAAAATTTGATAATAGTATGCTGGCGCAAAAACGAAATTGCGAACTACAAGGGGCGATTTTTCAGGAACACATTACAAATATTGAGGAAAATGTTTGTACTCTCAAGCTAAACACGGAAGAAGTAATTACAGAACAAGCACAATTGATAGTAAATAGCATGCAAAATCGTAGACGTTTCCAAGACATAGAGGAACATCAGCAGCTTCTTGAAAAGAGAATTGACCCAGGCACGGGAGGTACAAATCCCCCAATTTTATGGTTAAGAAACTATCCAATACCTAAGTTTTCGGGATCAGACAGAGAAAGGCCAATGATGTTTTTAAGCGATTTTGAAAAATATCTTACAGCGGTAGATGTAAGAAAACATGATTTTAATTTCGTCGTGCACTCATGTCTAGAGGGAATTGCTCGAGAATGGTGGAATGTGGTAACCACACCGTACGAGGATGAATTCACTTTTAGAGAAAAATTTATTTCAGAATTTCTAAACGAAAATATTCGATTTAAAATCGGAACCGATCTACAATATGGATTTTATTATCCGGGAAAATTGTTACGATCAGCGTACGCAATTAAAATGATCAGTAATGCTAAAGACCTGATTCCTCCCCCATCGGAAGTGGAAATCGTCTCTAGACTGTGCAGGCACTTCTCGGAGGCAATCAGAACTGCTTTTCTGATAAGGGACATCAAAACTTTCGACAAAGTCATTGATCTTTTAGAAAGTTTTGATCAAGCTGGAACAATAAATAATAGAAGGGGAGGATACGATCCACAAAGAAATAGCGTCTACGAACAAGAAGATTATGGAAGTTTCAGTGGTGACTATAGAAATCCTAGAAACAATAGAGGTAGGGGAAATTATTTTCCAAATACATATCAAGATAAAAGGGGATCACCGAATTATAAAATTGAAAATGTTGAAAATGCCCATTTTAATCAAAATAGGTCACCTCGATACACTCATAATTATCGACTGGGAACATATGAAAACTTTCGTTATAAAAGCAAAGAGAATCTTGGTTCGGGATATAATAACTTTACATTTATCAAAATCATAGGGATCCTAGATCATATGACATGAATCAACAATCTTATGACCAGAATCCAAATCAGCCACATCCTAACTCCGGCAGCTATAATTATGGAAATAGATCCTCTAATAATTATCAATCTCAAGGTCGCTATTATCAGCAAAATAGCCATAAAAATTATCAAGATCATCGTCATACAAACAGTAAAAACCCCCAGCGAAATTATTCTAATGGAAGGGTCGAAGATAATATTTACAAGCGAAACCCTAATTTTCCAAATTATGAAAATTCACCTAATGAGTCAAAGGAACAATTCCAAAATCAAAATAGCGGCGCAAATGATCAAAGTTGTCATTTGCAAAATAAGACTATGAAGAAGACTCGACAAATAGAAGTCGATGAATACGCAGATAAAAGAGATGAGCATAATTTCGATAAGGGAAACGCTCAAGCCTCGGATTGGTAGAAAATATAAATATAATAGAGGCAAATCCGGGGCCTAATAATTTAAAAGGACCTCTAACACTAGATATGAGAGGCGACCTTCTGGAAAACGAGGATAACATTATAAACAATGAGTTAGATAAATGTCCAACAATGATTCTAAGTTTGCAAAATATTGAAAATAAAGCCCTAATCGACACGGGGAGCGAAGTAACTTCCATGTCCGAGACGTTTTATGAAAATAATTTCGAAAATTTCAAGGAATGCGAACTCTTACCTATTGTAGGAACAACAATTGTAGGTGCCACTGGAGCGAGACCAGTAAAGCTAAGGCACCAGATATACGCAAAATTCAAAATGGGCGACTGGGAAGGATCTTACGTTTTTTTAATTGTTCCTCGGCTAAATAAGGAATGCATAATTGGTATCGATTTATTAAGAAGGTTAAAAAGCAAAATAAATTTGGAAGATAACACAATCGAGCTAAAGGATAAATATAAATCCCTGAAAATTAAATTATTAGATGAAGATCGAAAAAGAATACGAAGAATTTCGGACCTTAAAAAAAAATAAAAAAGAAAGGTATATCGAATGTTTAGGAAAATACTTAGAGCCAGAGGAAACTTTCCCCAATATCATAAAGGAAATCAGCACCATTGAAACATATGATAACGCTCAGGATGAATATATACTAACTGATATTCAAATACAAGAAAAAGTTGCTCAATGCACGCTATTAGATGCAATAGAAAAAGAGCGTTTCTACCAATTAATTTCTCGCTATAAAATGTTTTTTCTAGGAGACCAGGAAAAATCGCTATTTATGAACATAGCTTGCAAATCGATGACAAACGGCCTTTTTTGTCAAGAACGTACCCGGTTCCAATGTTTTTGCGCGACAAGGTTGGAAAAGAAATCGAAAAATTAATGGAAATGGGCATTATTCAGAGATCTAACAGTTCATACATAAACCCTTTAGTGGTAGTATCAAAAAAGGACGGTTCCATAAGACTTTGTTTAGATGCCAGAAAGTTAAATGAAGTAATGGCTAACGATTACGAATGCGCAGAACCTATGGAGGTCTTATTTCAACGATGCGCAGGCACTAAAGTCATGTCAACTCTGGATTTAATAAGTAGTTTTTGGCAAGTACCATTACAACCTAATTCAAGGAAATACACGGCTTTCCTTTACCAAGGTAAATGCTATGAATTCTGCGTTACTCCTTTCGGCTTAAAAACGAGTACAGCTGCACTAGTTAGAGCTTTAGACTTTATTTTGAACGGGCTGGGAAGTTTTGTAATTACAGAACATCCCTCAACATCTAGAGCACTTAGAGCTACTTTTCCAGGGATTACAAGAGCATAATGTGACTATCAATTTTGAAAAATTACATTTCTTTCGCGACGAAGTCAAATTTTTGGCCACATTTTGACACCAATCGGAATTAAACCTGATCCTGATCAAATAAAAGCAATCAAAGAATTTCCTAAACCTAGAAACCTAAAGGAATATCTTGGATTTTGGGTGTGATAAATTTTTACACAAAATTCACCAGAGAGCATGCCCAAGAAATAGCGCCATT
>JAWWLR010000149.1:48042922-48053734 GCA_035041075.1 Acraspis erinacei
TAACAACATTACAAAAAAGACCTCTACCCAATCCCACTCATGGCAGAAATACGACACAGTCTAAGATCAGTAAAATTGATTTCAAAAATTTACTTAAAATTTGCTTATTTTGCAAATAACTTTGGAAGAAAGCTCAAAACCAATTACAACTTTCACAGTCCCTGGAAAGGCATTTATCAATTTAAAAGGATGCCATTTGGCTTAACCAATGCTCCAGCCACTTTCCAGAGACTGATGGATACAATTATTACTCCAGATTTAAAGCCATACGTTTCTGTTATTTAGATGACATTGTTATAGTAACCCAAAATTTCTACGACTACTTAAAACACTTGAATATTGTATTAGGTAAAATAAATGAAGCTAACTTAACGATTAGCCCGGACTAATGTGAATTCGTCTGCTCGGAATTGGAAAATTTAGGTTTTAATGTGAACGACAAGGGACTCCAAATAGACGATGACAAAATCCAATCAGTATTAGAATTCCCTATACCTAAAAATATTAAACAATTACAACGCATAATAGGGATGGCAAGTTGGTATAGAAAATTCATCCAACACTTTGCCGAAACAATAAAACTGATGAACAGATTACTTAAAAAGGACAAGCAATGGGATTGGGAATTGGACCAAGATGAGGCTTCCCAAAAAATTACATATCTTTAAACTTTAGCACTTATACTAACCTGCCCATATTTTACTCAAACCTTCCTACTCGAAACTGATGCAAGTAATATAGAGTTAGGAGCCGTACATACTTAAAGGAGAGGGCTAAACGGAGCAGAATCCCGGCACTTTGCATCCGAAAAAGAATGCCTAGCTGTAGTTTGGGCCATACGAAAATTTAGGCCATACTTAGGGCGCTATAGCTTTAAAGTAATCACGGACCACTTAGCGTTGGAGTGGCTCCATAACCTAAAAAGCCCCACTGGACGATTAGCCAGATGGGCATTAGAACTGCTCGAATATGACCACGAAGTCGTATTGCGAAAAGGAAGTTCAAATTTGGTCCCTGATGCTTTGTCAAGATCGGAAAAATCGCCAAAAGTAATCGCGTTCGCGTTGACATGTAACGTGGAAAAATCCAAGGCAGACATCAACCACAAATCAGATGATAGGTACTCTACCAAAATCAGACAAGTGACAAAAAGGCCAGAAGAACACGAGAAATGGCGAATCAGCGATTCGCAACTCTACTTTTATAGAACTGACTCACTAAAATGTACTCTTTTACCAGACTCTAACATATGGAAACTCGTCGCACCCAAACAATTAATAACACAGGTTTTGAAAGAAAATCACGATGACATACAAGCAGGAAATTTAGGTTCCGAAAAAACGCACGCGAGAATTTCCTAGTAATAAATTTCAAAGAACCAAACCGAGTAATCAACCGAAATTAGGGGTAATAGGAAAAAGAATCGTGGAAGAACCATGGACCATGATTGCTGCATACATCATGGGACCATTACCGATTTCTAAAAAGAGAAACAACCAATACATTTTAGTCTTTGTGAATCTATTTATAAAGTGGGTGGAAATAATACCGAATGAAAAAGCTAACCGAATCACAATAGAATCAGAATGTCATAAACGTATCATTTCGTGCTAGGAAATACCTAAGACTCTCCACACCGATAATGGTACAGAATTTGCCAATAAGAAATTAAAAGAATTAACCGAATAATTCGGCATCAGACACACTAAAATACCTAAATATTATTTATATTATTGCAATAAACACTAGCAAAGAACTGTCGATCCAGTTCACCCCAGCTTTTTTCAATTTAGGTCACGAATTAGAACCACTACAGTCCCTAAGAAAAAAATTCGAAAACGAAAGCGAAATAGAGTTTTAAGGCGTAGACAGATGGACAGACAGACTTAGAAGGCTACAAATTATAAAAGAAGAGGTCCAGAAAACTTTGGACGTAGCAAATGAAAGACAAGCGAATAGTTATAATTTAAGAAGAAGACCGATAGAATATAAAATAGTTAATAGGATAATAAAAGTAGTAACAAAACTATTAATTAAGGTGGACAAGAAAACAGGTAAGCTTTACGATAAGTACGGAGGACCTTTCATTATCAAACGGTAAATTTCCCCAACCATTTATGAATTTAAAAAACCTGAAAGGAGAAAGCATTGGGGAATGGAATATCAACGATTTCAAGTTAGAAACAACTGGTACAGATACTGGCAGATAGAAACATGAAACACAAAGGAACTTAGGTAACGATATTTAAACTCAAATATGCCAAAATGGAGAGATCAATGGCACGAAGATAACAAAACGACTTGTTGTGCCTTAGTTTTCGCTAAAAGTGTCTGTGCTCTCTAAGAACACCACGCACTCCTTGGGCTCAGAACTTACCGAGATTCTTACTTCACTTGCTTCACTTTTTTAATGGTCTTACTTTGATTTGTGTTCCCGCCCTTTCTTGGTCTTCCAGGTGTACTTCAATAGTCAACATGTATGTTTTTCATTTTAGTTATTTCATTTGAAAATAAAGTTAAAATCAGATAATAATTTTCTTCTAAAAATCAGTTTGTCCACGGACGTTCTTTTACCCGACTGTGCGCCGCCCAGCCGACCGACCGAGCCACTACAATAACATCGAAAAAATAAGGTTTTTTCTAACCCTATGCTCCAGGACTTTTCTGCAACGAAAATTCGACTCTTTTTTAATATTTTTTATGGAGCACCTCAATATTACAGGCTTTACGTTATATACATACAGTGCCTTGCGCAATAATTTTTTTTCAAGTTGTGGAGTACCCTTCTGAAAAATTCGGGTAAAATATGTATATGTTAACGTACACAAATGAAGAATTAAAAAAATTAGGTATACTTAAGATTCCTGTTTTGCACTTTAGAGAACTTTAGTGTAACTTTTATCCCTAGCATATTCGAGTTTTTTGTAGTAATAATTATTTCTGAACGTCAATTTAAGTTAATTTAAATAAGGGGAGATCGTAAATTTTAAATTTTAGTTTTGGTTTGTAATTTTTTAAATGAATGTTCATTACTTGAGTATTAATTTGCCAAAGCAGTAATGTAGTTTTGTGAAGAAAACTTCCAATCAGCGAGTAAGTCGGGCAATAGTGCTTCGGCTTTATAGACGGAAGGTTGCGTGTTCGATTCTCATTGAGTGCACTTTTCTTTAACTTACAAATAATATTGGAAATTAGTAATATGAAGTATGAAAGAGCGCTTTAAAACGAAAAATTACATTGTGAATCAAAATTTTCAATTACAACAGTTACTCATAAAAGAATTTTTACTGTTCTGTTTCAAAATTCGTAATAAGTTTTCTGTAAACAAGTTAGGAACCGAAACTAAAATTCACAATCGTCCTTTTCCTTTTGTGAATTGAAGAGCGCTGTAAAATACATGTATGTGTAAATTTTCGAATCTTTCAGGAAACTGCGAGGAGATAACATTTTTTTGGACAGTGGAACTTATTGGAAAAGGTGGTAATATTCAGCTTTCTGATGACAGTCGGAATTTCCAGGAAAAGGGTTACGAGTTTTTCTTTCGGAATACAAATTGCAGTGACGTCACACTTCACAATGATGGAAAAAAATTCCCAGCTCATAAAATTATTCTCGCTAACAAAAGTGAGAAATTCAAAGAGATGTTTCTACCTAAAGAACAATTATTATTCGGATTTAAGCAATGGAAAAAAATTCAAGAGGTGAAAGATCATCAAATGGGTGATATAAAATCCGAAATTTTCCTCATGGTTTTAAGGTACATTTACAGTGGAAAAATTGAGAATTTGGATAATTCAGCATGTGATCTTTACGAAGTTGCTAAAAAATACGAAATTCGTGATTTGAAACTTTTGTGTGAAAATGCATTGTTGAGAAATTTCGACTTAAAACATGTAATATCAACTCTAATTTTTGCTGACGTGAATAATATCACGTGTTTGAAAGAAGAGTATACTTTCTACATTGCGAATCAATCATTGAATATTAGGGAGGAATTACATTTTGAAAGTCTGGAAAAATCACATCCAAAATTATTGGTGGAGATTCTGGAAGTGATGCATTCTGGGAAAAGAGTTCAGAGAATTGAAAATAAAAAAGCTGCTCGAGGGATTGTTTGTAAAATACTAGGAGAAACTATGCAGAACATTTTTTTAGAAGTCAGTATAGAAATTTTGTCATTATTGATTAATTATGTGACAAATAAGGAGACGAAAGAAGTTACATTTGTGAATGAAAATAGCGCTGTTACTTCTAACTTGCTGAAAAATGGTATAATACAAATTTGGCTTCATATTGCCATTAAAAAGATCAGAGGATACATGAATAATTAGTTGTATGATTATTTTGCTTGTTATCAGAATCACAGTTTCAGAAGAAATCCAGAAATTTTATACCCAAACTGATCAATAAAATCGTAGATCTCAATTTTATTCTAGGATACTTATACAAGGAGACTTTATGTATTTTTTTCTATCTAATGGACTTTAGCAAATACACGACCTTGAAATCCCAGAAACGAATACCCATTGCAACAAAATAAAAAAATATGCGTCTAATTGATTTTTATGTACTTTTACCTTGGAAAGCGTCAGCCAAATTGGCGACGCACATCTTGCGACCTCTCCTTGTTAACCTTTTTTCGTAAGTGATATTAAAAGAACTAAGAATATAATTACTTCTAAAATCTGGTCCACACTTTCTCTCAAATATTATGCAATGTTTTACAAATCCTTGTAATCGCCTCTTACACAAAAATAGTACGGAAAATTCAGCATAGGTTGATAATGATTTTCCTATAGTATAGCAAAAATAGCGGAAGTACAAACAAATTATTTATTTATTTACTTAATGTAGGATCTCTTCAAAGTGCTTCGTAGGATTTCTAGATATTTCCAGATATTTCGAGTGAACCGGGATAAAAAAATAAAATCAACTTTAAAGGGATTCGTAGCGATTTCAAATATTTCAGGGGATGTTAAGCTATTTCAAGGAATTACACAAGATTAGAGGATTTCAATTATTGATAGGGACTAAGACGGGTTTTGTAGAGAACTTTTATGAACAAATTTAATTTTAATTCCCGAGAATTTTCATTGATCTTTTGAGATTTTTTCAGATTTGATAAAACTTCCAGGAAATTTAAAAGATTTACAGAAATATCAGGAGCTTTTGTGCAAGTTCAAAGGATTTCAGTAAATTTAGAGGGACTTCTATGAGTTTTAAGGGTTTTAAAATCATTTTATGGAATTTTTTTAATGATTCAATTTCGGTGATTTTATAATTCGGGAATTTTCAAGTTGGGATATTTTATAATTTGGCAATTTTCTGTCGAAATTTGAATATTCGGGAATTTTCAAATGCGGGAGTATTATTATTTGGGAATTTCATATTACTCGGGAATTCCATAATTCGGCAATTTTATTTTTCGGGTATTTGCAGTCTTCCAGAAAATTTCCGAAATACAATAATAAAATATTTGTATCAAAGAAAAAATTGTTTAATGCCCCTATGACCCCTACACGTCAGGATCAAGATCATTTCAAGGTGAAATTCGTTGATTTGAGATATATAACCTTCATGAGCTCAGATTCTGAAAGAGTGGGAAATTTCACGTTCGGATATATTTTTACCCACGAGTTTCAGTGACTATTAGAGGTCACATGAAGGTCAAAAACATTCTTTAGAACTTCTGAACCTAGTAGGTTGTCATGGTTTGCTCTTCTTAAGGTAATGCTCCTTACAAAATACGGTTTTCGGGTGTGCTGATCACGAATCTGCAGCCCCTATGGCCCTTTCACGTCTGGATCAAGGTCATTGGATTGTCAACTTTGTTATGATAAAAGATCGACTTATGAGAACTTACGAGAACATAATGATCAGATTCGAGATCATGTATGAAGTCGAAACAAGATGCCTGACTTTCTTGGAGTAGACAGATCATAGTTAGTTAATTTTAAGACGGGCGGGGAGCCCCTATGGAGCTCCCCTCGCGCTCAAGCTATAAAGCCTTTTGTGCCATACCCTTAAATATCGCTGTCAGTATACCGCAGGCCTTTTGATGAAGCCCAGTATGTCAATCACCGTCATCATTGTAACTTCCTCAGATTTCATGAAATAGAACCCAAGGGTTAACGCCAGGCACTGGCATAGTACATGCAAAGATGTTTCATAATCCCTGCCGCATCTCCTGCACTTTGTCGAGAGGTTGTCCCCCATTTTGTACATATGGTAGTTCAAGTGTTTATGTCCAGTGAGAATCTGAACCACTGTCCTTACGTCTTTCTTTGGCAATCCTAGGATTTCCCTGGCTCTATCCATCCTTTATTTATAATCCAGGATGGACTTTGCCTATCGGCAACCCTGGATTTCCTCCGAATATTTTTGGTGCATTGTGCGGTCCAGCTTTTGATGGAAAGACCGCTGCAGCAAGACGCTATTCATAGTATTGGTTTGCTATATAGGACTACTCCCAGGTATTTAACCGAGTCTGAAAATGTCAGCCTCCCGCCACAAAAGACACGAGCGTCAACTTTCGTCATCTTGTAATTCCTAGTGAAAATAACCAACTATTCTTTTCCGTATTGATCGAGTCAGATGACTTCTGGAGGAGTATTACTCCAGGCACCGTCTATATCTAAGAACGTTCCCCCAGCATACCCCTTTTGTTCCAACTGCTGCTCCAATTTTGCCACAACGGCATGGAGTGCCGTTTCTACAGTGTAGACCTCCTTCCCAGGTTTGGGAATTAAGGCAACTCTACCGTCCTTCCATGCCGATGGCACATGTTTTGGAGCGATGTTAATACTAAATAATTTCGTCAGTGAAGGGATTACAAATTATAGACATTTTTGTAAGAGCACTGGATAGCTGCCATTCGCCCCTGGTGAGTTAAAGGTTCAGAAGGACCCTACGGCCCATTGCACCTTTTTGCTGTCTGCGACCTTTAAGGGGAAATTCCATTCGGTCCTCCTCAATTCTTGGCCCCAGTCTTCCTTCTATAGGTCGGTTTGTATTCGCTAAAAACCCGGGATGTGAACTTCCGCGATTCTTACAATAACGGTGTTTCTAATTAACTTTAAGGAGATTACAGAACCATCTTTCAGCTGTGGAATTGCGTACAACAACTTTAACTTAGCTTGAGTAATAGCGCGCGGATTTTCAAATCCATATCTTAGGCGACCCCATGCCGAGATAAAACTACTTTCTGTCAAAGGCAAATTTTTTAATAATGACGCGGCTATACCCTCTAGTGAAGATTTAAAAAAATGAAACTTTTGCAAATTATCAATCGACGGATTTTTAATTACTAAAGAATTAAAATAATCCCTAAAAGTTGCCCACTCTCTTACCTTACCAGAGAACTTCGGAATGTTGATTGAAGTCAGCGGCGTAGATAAACGATGTTGAATTGGCGTGGCTGGTGAAGATGTTGATAGCGCCGACATTGTCGCATCCGTATTTTGCCTCTCCAAATCCGAGATGATTTTGTAGATACTATCGTTAATATTCAAAAAATACTCTTCGGCTGTCACAAATCAATTATTCTTGAAATATGAATGCTCGCTGTCTGGTTTCGAATCCTGGATCTGGGCTTCTGTTATGGCACAAAATTGCCATACGTTGGAGAGGATGCTCAGTCGGTTCCTTAAAGCTGCTACGGTTAGGTTGGCACCCGTGAGCCTCAGTCCTGAATCTCAAAGGCTTTGATTCAGCCAGGATTTCTCTTTTTTCTGATATCAGAGAATCAATTTTGAAATTCCACTCGAGAACGAGGATTCACTTTTAGAACCCGCACATATATCACTTAAATTCACCTTTTAAATTTAAGTAATACAAAAAACAAAATCTCTTTTCCAAATTTAAAGTGAAGCCCAAAAAAACAACCACTTTTCAATTTTAGTTGCACATGTTCATTGAAGGAATGCGGTCCTTGTAACTGCATGCGTGGTAACTCAAAGTTCTGAGATGACCAACATGGCTTCCAAACGCTTTCTAGAGGGACGAAAAAAGACGCCGCCTAAAATGACGCACTTACTTGTTGAGTCACAATGGCCGACACACCACACCTCGTTTTCTTATAATCTTTCAATAATCGTAGAATTACCAAAAAAGGTCAGGATCGCCATTTGAATTCTCAGAAGATTGTTGGTAATGCTCTTGGCGCTGATAAGCACCTTTGTTGAAGGACGTAATGCAGGTTGCCGAAAGGAATTGCATAAAAAACATTCGTGGCAATGTAAACTTTATTTAAATTCGTAAATAACACTTTTAGTTTACGAAAGAAAGTCGCGTTACAATTCACTTTTTCGACAAAGTAAAGGGTACCGAAGCCAACGAAACCCTCAGTTTAGACAAACATGTGCTCTCTAACAGGTCTCGAGACGAACAGACGCTCTCCAGTCCTCAAGCACACTAGCGCCATCGATATTCGATAGCGATAATCGAATTTGGTCAGATAATAAAATATCTGTCTTACCTACATAATTCAAATTTCTAAAATACCAAATCTTTTAATCCAATCCTTAACAGTATTAGAAGAATCTTCATTAGTCGATATCTCAATTTTTGTCATATCATAGTCAATGGTGATGAGATGCATAAGATATAAGAGATATGTATTTACGATTGTGCCCAGATGTATTTGTTAAGCAGAAATAGCAATCCGTGTTATGGCCTGTTGGATTTCGCCAATTCGTTGGTAAGGAAAATCTTGGTTTTTCCTGATAGTAAAGTTGCAGTATACATTTTACGCATATAGTTTTCGGAGTCCACAAATTGCCCATTCCACTAGCATCTAGACTGAGAAAATTTCTGTAATATGACGTATTTCCCGCAAACAACACACAAGGTTTGAACTCGTGTATTTCAGGGCGTCATTTCTATTCTTATAGCAGTAGACTCTACAGAGGCGAACTTACCAACCAATGTAGAGCTGCGGTCGCATGATGTTCAAATCGCCTATACTGGGGTTCCGAATAATTCGCATTCCCATTTTTGAGCGGCATCAGCCCAAGTGTGACCCGTGCGATGTGGTTCATTGTCGCTTAAAATTCGTTTTGGGTACCGGAAACGAGAGAAAACTTTTTCCTGGAGCAGCTTGACCGCGTCTGATGCGATACAGACACGCTTGGGGAAAGCCTCGACCCATATCGTTAACATGTGTGTAACAACCATAATGTGTGTGTTCCCTTGGCTCGTAATCGGATACGGTTCCATGAAGTCGACTGCGACGGATTTCCATGCAGTCCTGGCTGGTCTTGATCGTTGAACAGCTGGTCGTTGCCCGTGTGATGGTTTGTAGCTGATACACAGATGACATCCCGTAACATACCGACGAATTTCCCGATTCACGTCTGTCCAGAAGAAAAATTCGCGTACTGAACGGATTGTCCCTTCTGTCGTGGTGATCGTGAATAACACGTTTAAGAAGAGTCACTGGCACCCGGATTCGTCATTCACCGCCTAAAACGTCACGAGGCCAAAAACCGTGTTTGTCGAGCTTGTTGGAAAGAAGAAAATTTTCTTCCTCACGATTAGCTCGACCACGCGTACTGATTTCTCACCAACTCAGCGCGTCACGTGATATCACAGGATCCATATTTTGAGCCTCAATAATTTCTTCCAAAATGGAGGCATAACACAGCCGGGTTTGGAAATCGTGAAAGAGCGTCAGGCCATTCATTTTCTTTGCCCGGAATGTGTTCGTCTTTGAAGTTAAACTGTCCCTTCAACAATAAATACCAACGATGCAATTCCGCGTGCGTGCCTTTTGGATCTTCTAACCACGTTAGGGCTTTACTGTCCGTACGGAGAGTAAACGGTCGATCTTCCAAATAAGGCCGGTAATGCTGAACCGCCCAGGCAACGGCCAAACATTCTTTTTCGTTGCAATGGTATTTGGTCTCCACATGTGAAAATTTGGCACATGCGTATGAAACGAGGTTTCGCGTTCCATCAGCTTTTCCTTGTATTAAAAAGGCTTCCAACCCTCTTGCGCTCGCGACGGTTTGTAAGAGAAAAGGCAGAGAGGGATCCGGACGACTTAACGAACAAGGATTGGTGAACGCAGTTTTTAACGCTTCGAAAGCGAGTACTTTCTCAAGAGTCATTTTAAATGGTCTTTTGGCTAAAGTAAATCAGCTGGAGGGGAGAGAATTTGTGAGGAATCGGGGATGTATTTCTTGGACCAGTTAAACGTGCCGATCAAAGATTTTAGTTCGCGGCGTGTTCGGGGTAAGGAGGAGTTGTGAATTGCGCCGAAGTGACATTTTTCGGCCTAAATTGTAAGTCCATAAATATCGAGGCATTCGAGGACTAGGGCAATGTGTTCCAGATGTTCCTGCCAATTTAGAGGGTAAATGATAATGCCGTCTAGGTACGCCAACGCGCAAACACCCATTGTTGAGCCAAAATGTGTCTCATTAAATTTTGGAAAGTTGCCGCAGCTCTGTTTAAATCGAATGGTATAACTCGGAACTGAAATAACCCAACCTCGAGGTCGAAAAAGCAGATACTTTTCTAGATTCGTGGGAGAGAGGGATTTGCCATCTTTAGGTCTAAAAGGAAAAATACCTGGGCACAAGCAAGGTCTTTAGTTGTCTCGTGAATTGTAGGTAGGCACTGGGGGTACGTCAATGGTTATATCGTTGAGACAACGACAATTAACGCAAAAACGATATTCGCCCTTTTTTATTTGCAATGAAATCTTGCCAGCTATACAGGGACGTGGAGGGTTCAATAATACCTTCACTCAACATTTCGCGCAATTCAATAACGATGCGCTGGTTCGCGGGAAGGTCTCGGGTCCTTTAG
>JAWWLR010000149.1:48577673-48594154 GCA_035041075.1 Acraspis erinacei
ACACCGATGGTCTGAGCGATTCTGCGATTCTCTTGGAAAAGCATAACTATTTTAAATCTTCTACATCAGAATATGTTCTCTCGTACGTAGCAGGCTTTGTCGCCAGGAGAGCTTCCAGATTCACAAAATTTTCTGTGAAGGGTAAGCCTACTCCTTGCACTGAATGTTTAACTGCTTTATGCCTGGACGAAAGAGAAGTTAAAGTGCCAGACCTCATTTCCATCTTAGAACGCGGAACCCTAAAAGTAATTGAAAGGGAAGCTCTCAATGCAGACACGATGTTCCGAGTGACGGATGAAATTGAGGCACTCTCTCCTCCCAATGATTGGCTGTGAGAAGCATAAGCATTTCCTCACTCACGCAATAGTAAGATTCTATTTAAGAACCAGAATGTTATTCGTATTTAAACAAGCCAACAAAAGCGAAAAACTTGAAAAAGAAAGAACCAAAGCAAAAAGAAAACTCGCCAAATTGGCTCATGCTCCAGACTTTGATGGCGTAAAGGATTCTAACTCAAGGGATCAAAATAAAAATCTAGCTCAGAAAGTTTCAAAAAAGAGAGGAAGAAGGTAGAAGAAGCAGAGTGAGATTGACGCAAAAGATGGAGAACCAAATAAAAAGAAGCAGAATACAAAAGACGCTGAAGTTTTTGAAACAAAGAAAAGGAGGCCGACAGTGAGTAGGAAAGCACAGACAAGGAAACCAAAGGATGAGAAAGAGAATATAAATGTACCGAAGAGAAGGAAAGTCATTACAGTCGATGAAAGTAAAGATTGTAAGCCTACCAGAATTCCTCTAAGTCAAATCGCGGAAAACTATTAAATTATACGTAAAATATGCTTCATTTGGGAAAAAATGTGCGTTTCAACTGAAAACTGTACTTTAACCATTTTATTGTTATAAAGAAACTTGCTATGAATTATAATTTAGTTTAAAAGAATGGTTTTATTTCAACAAATGGAGTACAAAGTATTTTATGTATACTGTTCTTAAAAGATATATAAAAATACATTTATATTTTACATTGAAGTTTATTAAATGTGTACATCAGTATAGATTAATACGTTCTACTGCATAATAAAAAGACAGTGTTGTACATCATGCGTTGAAATACATACTTTGTTTTATAATAAAATTTATTGTGTTTTCCCGTATAATTTACTGGTTTCTTTAGGAATATTGTGAAGACTTAAAATTTCTACAATTATATGTACTTCCTTAAATGCTTAAATCATACAATATTTGATTATATTTACACATTGCGGAAGGTTACTCTTCTTAATTCAATTAAATGTTTATAAAAAATTCGGATCAATTTTTCAGAATTTTCTTATCAACCTTGCGAGAAAATTATTCCAGTACTTGTAAAAAGTTAAAAAAAAATTAACTTCTTAAAGGTATTTCTAATACGTCAACAGCTTTAAAAAGTTTATTTAATGCTTTTATACTTCTAATTTGCTTACCCTGGTGAAATTAATTTATTTTGTCATCAACATATACTTTTACCTGCAGGTTCCGAAATACAGCAATTTTTTTTCTAACGCTGCAATCAACTTCTACTTTTTGAAACCCAAAACATTTTTTATTGCGTTTTACGAAGCCCCACTGTGATGAGGGTAATTCTATTTTATGCACACTTTTTTGGAAACTATTAAACATCTCCTATTTTCTACATTTAATGTTGCCAATGCTATGCTTCCTAAGCTTCACATCTATACCTGTAAGTTAAAGATAATTTTCCATTACTTTCCACACTTCATTAAGTTACTGTTATGTTACTCAAAAATTGAACTTATGAATCTTCTTTTCAACAAACAAAAACCACGTAAAGATATCTTTAAAATTTGAAAACAAATAATGTTTTGAACAATTGATCGCTTTTAATGCAGATTATTTTAACACTTACATACACTAATTTCGTAAATCCTACACTTATCCTATTTATCCTTCCACCTTGCCCACTTTTTTCACAATTAATATTAATTTTTTATGGTTGTATTTCCTGTTCAATTTATTTCAGTATGTCACGAGATTTCTAATCTCCTAACCTCCATCTGTAAAATAAACCAGTGTAGTACACATTATGGCCTACAGAGGTGATAAAAAGCAGAGTCGCAATGTTCATTCCACTTCGCGACTGCATGATCTTTCCCGGAAAAGTCCGACCGTATCAAATACATTAGATACGTCTCCTTATGTTCCTTCGTGGTTCTCTTATATGTAAAAATGCATATTTTTAATTAATATATGTTATGTTTTTTTAATAAAAGTGATATAAAAACTGATTTTTTAATATTTACAATCAGATTTGAAACTCCCAGGTCCACATGCAGAGATGGAACGTATACTGGCAAAATGTCAGATTTACATCATGGAAAAATTCGAGAGACAAAAAAGAGTCGAAAAGCGTGCTGAAACATAGAAGCTCCAATGTCGAAGGACAGAATTCATTGTTATTATGGTTAATTATTCACGAAAAATTCTATTGTATTACTTAACAGGATTCTCTCGTCTTAATATTAATTTATATTACTGTTTAACACTATTATAATCTATATGCAACTATTTTCAGTTACAAAAAGGGCCTCTGTAAATTATAAAAACTCTATGTATTTTACTTTTTAAGTTGGAAGGTAGTGACTGGAAATTTTTTTCTCAGGATTGATATTTTTCATACATTCAATGACCGAGATTTGCGAGCATATCTTTAGTAATTCGTATCATTTACTGCTTCTTTTATCAAAGATTTATAACACTAGACCATTTTTAGAGCATCAACAAACTGCTTTTGCTTTTATTAAATATATCTGCGTACTTAGTTCTGGATTGAAGTTTATGGATCGTGCATGCCTAATTTCTGAACTGTCTTAAAGTGAAACCATTAAATATTCCTTACAAAGAGTTTGGGTTCTAATTAGTATTTTAGTTCAAAAATGTTCCATTCTCTAAGGAAAGAATCTCCTTTTCAGGCCGATATTTGGTCTTTGGGTGTTACAGCTATCCAATTAACAAAGAGAGAACCACCTAACAGTGAACTTCACCCAATGAGAGTTCTTTTCCTTTTACCAAAAAATAAGCCAGATCCCGCCGTCATACTAGTCAGCGGAGCGCATTCTTGCCCTTCAAGCGGCCGATCGCGAGACGTTAAAAGGACTCACAGTCACATACTCTACGCAGTTTATCGGGAGCGGCAGACTGGCTTCCACGGAATACCTGCTCCCGTTGAACTGACTGGTTGTAGAGCGATCGAGAATGACCTGTCCCTCGTCCCCTAGATCCGCCAGTGTCTAGCAGCTTAGGCACGACCACGGTTAATCGTGACCACGGGAGCAACCGTGGCTGTGATACACTAGACACAGGATGTCAACCGGGATAACCGCCTTGACGTCGCACCTATAGTCGTCCACCTGGCAAGAAGGTACATTGGTTCATAACCGACCCAGCCATGACAAACCTGCAGCCCCGTGATCGTTTCCTGACGACCAATCGATAAGCGACTACTGGCGCAACTGTAGCCGTTTCTCAAGCGAAAGGGTACGTCGACTCTAAGTCCACACGCCCACATCTAGATCCTAAAGTAGCAATGTAATTTATAGGAAAATATAGATTATATTTATTTAAATAGTTAAATTTGTGTGCCTTTACCATGGCTCAACTGAAGCTTCCGCTGGGATAAATGTTGGGAAACTCCTCAAAAACATAACCGTTACATTTGGTAGGGTGCATTCTGAGCACGTGGAATTATAAATGAAAAATCTAATCGTATTAATTTAGACCTGCACAATTGGGAGTAACCCATCTGTACAAGTGGATTTTTAACTTGAAAATTTGATCTTAGTAATTGCGATGTGCAGAGTTTGGAGTCTCTCATCTATTAACGTACACAATTTGGAGGGTACTTGCTGTGCATGTGGGCTTGTAAGTGAAAAATCCGATCGTATTGATTGATAAGTGCAGACTTTAGTGCGGAATTGTATGAGCGTATTAATTGAGACGTGCACAGTTTGAAGGGTACCTTCTACGCACGTCAACATGTACTGAAAAATCTAACCCTACTAAATATGAAGTTCGAAGATCGTGTTCTGTCAGCTGTGCGCGTTAAATTGTCAGCTAAAAATCCGATCGTATTAATTAAAACGTGCACTTTTGGTAGTATACCATCTGTGCACGTGCAATTAGGATTTGAAAATTGATTCGTATTATTTGAGACATGCACCGTTGGTAGTATCCCATCTGTGCACGTTAATTTTTAAGTTGAAAATCTGATCGTATGAATTGAGACTCGCAAAGTTGAGTGTACCATTTGTGTGCACGAGCATGTCAAAATTGAGATGTGCAAAGATGTGCAGAGTTGTACCAGTAGCCCACAACTTGCACAATTGCTCCGCGGACAGTTGTACGTCATCCTTATTACGTCACCCTATATTCTAAAATTCCTAACAAAGAAATCCAACTGTAATACCAGAGACAGCTTCTTTAACGACTTTTGAGCCTTTAACTCTTTGCTATACAACTGGGTAACCGCACTGTGGTTTAGACTCTAAAAAACTGGATAAAAGTCAAGATTTCTTCATTTCTTTTCCTAATGACATTTTCCCGTATAAACATCTAAAATGCCCAAATAACATTTTCCTGTATCTTTAGATGTGTTCAATCTGTTCACTACAATCCCAATAAATCTATATATACACTGTCGATTGTATTGTCATTCAACCTTAAGTTTTGAAATACCCTTCTATAAAAGATAATTAAAACAAACAATTTAAATAAATAATATAAACTAGGTTCCAGTCCTTTCCTGGGACAAAGGTAAATCGATTAAGCCAAAGTAAGTGAGAAAAAGATATAAGGAATCTACATTCCAAAGGGGAGAAAGAGATACTATCTGAACGTTAAACGTTTCGGGACAACAAGATAAAAGGGAACCTCGCAAACCTTAGCTAAAATGATACACATTATTCCAAAATGAGCAATAATCCAAAACATAGAAAAGGGGTAAAGATTATTATACTCAATTACAAACCTTACATTTTAATTAAAACAATGAACAACAATTTATTTAAAGTTTCGGAAAAATTGAACAAAATGCATATCAGGAGAGGTTAAAGAAAACAATGAAAATATACCATAAAAGAATATAATTCGCAATAATTAGATTTCTTCAAGAATAATACTAGAAAAATCAATATCAAAAGGTCACAAAGAAGAGATAAAAATAACAATCAAAGGGGGTTTTAGTTTGACAGATAGGTCAAGGGTTTCGCAATGTGGAATTATAAAATACATATAATAACATAATAAAAGATGCGAAATATTATAAACGTGTATAAAGTAATATAACGGATAAAAGGGGTTCTAGAAAATAAATATAAAAAGTGCCCTCTAAAATGGGAAAGTAATGGAGTTCTCGAAAATAGATATAAAAAGGGATCTCGAAAATGGGCAAGCGAGTGGCTTCTCAAAAATAAATACAAAAAGGTGTTCTTAAAAATAAATACAAGGAGGGGTCTTGAAAATGGACAAGCAAATGGGATCTCAAAAATATATACAAAAGGCATTGTTATTTATGGTATAGAGGTCGAAATTCGGTAGTTAATTGTAAAAATATGAAGGGTCTCCACACTATAACATGTTTTGATATTGATATTGATCGCAATTTAAAATGTAAAGATAAAAATTCTGTCATTAGAACTTTTAGCTGTTAGTTTGGCATTCGGCACTCCATATTGTGGTAGAAATTTGTAGTCACGTGTTATCAAACATTTTTAAAACAACTAATGATGATGATTTAGCCAAGGAATTGAAGAAACACGTTCAAAAGACGGAACAAATGGAAATGATAGCCCAACTTGGCTAAATCATTTGAGAAATCGGATTTCTACCTGAGATAATCCGGAAGATAGTTCTGATTCTTCGCATTGACACTTTGAGTTTACAAAAGTAAACAGAAAGTTCGCATGCTCTCCGGTGAATTAACAGAACTCAAGGAATGAATGATTAGGGGAAGGGCTGATGCGCATTAACTTAATTTAGATCACTCTTTACAGTCAAGAGAAAGATAGCTGACAAAGTCGGCTTCCGATTCGTCCATCATATCGTGCTGTCTTCTCTTCGCTTGTGTTGATTGGAATGTTGGGTACTCCAGATAAAAAGAGAGAAAACGAAAGGCATAAAAAGCCAATAAATATTTGTTCAAAAACAGAAACATGTGTGGAGATAATATTTAGCTGAAGTTACCTATTATTATGTTGAATTGTGTAGCAACCGCCTCGGTCTATCATCACCAGGGACGTACCTGGGATCTCAGATAAACAAAAAAAACTTCTATCCAGTGAATCCCTTATTAGCAGAATAGTCTCTTTGCCTTGGATGTCAGAAGGATAGTCGATAAAAAATCCAGAAATCCAAAGGGACCGAGGATGCGAAGAAGCTATGAAGGCGAATGTGGCGGTGGATCCAATTGATCGGTTGCGTAGATCGCGGAGACCTTGACGACTCTCGCTGGAAACAGTGGAATTAAGAAATTTAACACACACAAAATTTAAGAACAACCCTAAATCTTAAAAAAGTTATAAAATAAAATAACAAAAAAAATTTAATAAAACATATAATAGAATAGAATAACTTAAGAATATAATAAAAGAAAGTGGTGTCGAATTTGTCTATTCTCCGTGAGAACACGAGAGCTTTTGATTTTAAAATATTCATATGGAATTGAATTTCTGAGTTGCATAAATTCTGCAACATCACACAGTAGACTATTTACAATCAGATGAACATCATTTACAATCAACTCTGGGAAAAATAATCTAACAGCTTAAAGGGTTCCACTGTGGTTGCGTATATCTCTAGAATAATAGAAAAACTTGCTACCATTTCATGACAAAATAGAATTAAAGTTATATTCAGGCCTATAAAATCTAACTCAAATCTTTTTGAGTCTCCTAAAGATAAATTAGGCATTTATTTAACCCATCAGCTGCGGAATTTTGTTTTGTCGCGGATTTTCAACTCTTTTTCGATGTTTCAGCTATATTACTTAAGGTAGCTTAAACTAATGACCTAATTTACTAATTTAACTAATTACATAAATAAGTAATAATTTAACTAAATAATTAAAACTTAGGTAATTTAAAAGAGGTAAAACGCGATGTACCATATGGTACCGCCAGCAGCTGATGGTGTAAATACAAAATATAGTTTACAACTGTGTATGTTTAAATTTGATTGTTGCTATGAAGCGGCATACAGCCTAACTTAAATATTGTAGAATTAAGGAACATACGCTTCGAAACTACAAGGTAGATAATGTCGCTGCTTTTGGAAGGCACAGAATTGAGATTAGACACGATTTCGATTTTGAACAAACAACAATCTTAGCTGTTCAACAAAAATTAAATATACTTTTAACTATTTAATCATATTTTATTAAAAAATATTTAAAATCTTCTAATCTGCTTTGAAAACCCTGAACTACCATATGGAGTCATTCACAAAATATGTGATACATTTAGGGGGAGGGGGGTCTACCGAAGTATCATTCCCCATGTAAAGACCAATGGAAAAAGTATCATGCAAGGGGGGGAGTGGGTCAGAAGTTCCCAAAAAATGTATCACGAATTTTGTGATTGGCCCCTATTCTGAAGCTCTTTATTTTACTTTTAATTTTTACATCCTTCTCATAATTTACACACTTAACATAATTCATGTCATCATCGCTTTTCAAAAAGTGTCGATTTCCAGTGCATACAAGATTACATAAATCATAGCGCCAAAATAATGTCTCC
Organism: Acraspis erinacei; assembly: GCA_035041075.1. Classification (NCBI taxonomy): domain Eukaryota; kingdom Metazoa; phylum Arthropoda; class Insecta; order Hymenoptera; family Cynipidae; genus Acraspis; species Acraspis erinacei. The sequence goes on from JAWWLR010000149.1 coordinate 48,585,461, forward strand.
ACACATTAAATTTGGTAAAATAATATATCTCTTCATTTTATTTACAAACGGAAATTGGCCTCATTTTTATTTGTCATCTCAACTAATTTTTAGGTAAAAACTTGTGAATAACAATTATTTCCCGCTATTTATCGTATTAATGATCACTAATAACGACGCTTAAAACAGTTATTTTTCTTTAATTACATAGGCCGATAACATTCTTTTTGTCCGAGATATGGCACATTAACAATTTTAGTTTTTCACTGAAAAATAGCAAAGATCGGGTATCTCAAATTTTGCAAATTTCATCTCAAATTCGGATTCAGCAAACTTAACATCTTTAGGCATCAAACACTTTATCAATCAATAGCACTTTGCATTTTATTCTAGAGCAGTCAGACTTGGTACATTTATAGTATATACCTCCAGTATACTTTTAAGAAGTGGAAACATTGTTGCAACCCAGGAGAGCAGGGGTATAGCGGGTTGCCTACCCAACAAGGGTAGACTCGCAAACTTAATAAATGGTCCATTTCGGTGGTTTCTATGCGCCGGGATGAGCCCCCCACTTGACATTTATTAGTTAAAGGCATATGTCGATCATGGCGATGCATTTAGGAAGCGGGTTGCCTACCATTCAGGGTCACAAAAAGAAAATACCGGAATCATAATGTTTCTATCAAAATTTCATGGGCAACTGATACATCTGCGGCATTTTTTGATGAAACGAGCTACTATTAAACTAAAACCTGATCATTGATGAAGAAATATGCGTGAATATACATCCCACTGTCTGCTAAGTGTCGTATAGTCTTGCCTGTCAGAATACTTGGAGCAATGGCTTGCGCTGCAGCCTGGCCGAGGGCAAAAATCGCGAAGTGGTTACGTGCGCTTGTGCCTGGCCGCTCCCGCCTCCAGCCGGAGCAAAAATGCAGACTAGGCTTCGGAGCCGCTCGCGCTTGTACTGCAGCGAAGTGGCAGCTAGAAGCGGTGTGGAGCGCGAAAGCGCGGAAAAGTAATTGTTTTAAGGAAGAAATGTTTTTAGTACATCTGTTGAGTTTTTTGCGCGCTTAAATGCAGTGAAGTATAATACAAGGTGAGGGAGTGTGCCCAGATAGCAAATGTGCTGGGCCCGTTACTCGCACCGCTAATAGCACGAAAGTTCCATGAACGTTCCCTGAACGTGTAAAATGTCCGCCACTTGGGAACATTGCAGTAGAACGTTCCACTTGAACTTTTAAAAACTCAATGATCATTATTGTTATTATTATCAATAAATATCCCATAAACCGTAAGTAAAAGGTCAAAATTGATGTCAGTTATTCTATGGATATCTTATTACTATATAGTATATACGGTACTTTAAGCTAGAAAAAGGAATCTATTTTTAGATGTCTCTTATGGTTTACGCGATGATTGTTGTTAAAAATATCAATAATGGAAGGTTCCCCTCAGGTCCCAGTGGATGGTTCCTGCAACGTTACCAAACGGCGGACATTTTACACGCTCAGGGACCGTTCCTGGAACGTTCCGTGCTATTAGGGACGGCATGCGAGGTACGCGTTGCGTGCAGGGTGCGGGACATATGGGTCGCATTTTGTGAGAGGCATGATGTGCGGCGCACATGTGCCTCTATTTGTGAGAAGCATTATTTATACATAATATATAAGAAGCATATTTTTTAATAATAATATTGTAAACTATTATTATTGTATTAAATTTAAAAAAATATTTATATTTATTATAATTTAGTATTGAATTAATTAATGTTCTAAGCATGGTTTTTTACAAAAACTAAAACATTCTCGATTTTATAATAAGAAAAATTAGGAAATTAGTAAGAATGATTCATTGCAAAATTGTAACATTTCAATGTACACTTTAATTATGTTAAAAGTATAATGTCCAACTTTAATCGATTATACTAATAATTTTAATTAGCCACAAATGTTCATTTTGCATTGAAATATTATTTCAAAGTTTGTCAATTTGAATTTGAAATTATTTAAATAAAAAAATGAAATTGGAGGAATAATTTCTACTTTAAATATTTATTTATTTTTAAAACTTCAATTTGTACTTTTCATTTCAAGTTTAATATCAAATTAAGTTTAAAAAATAATTTAAAATCAATGTTTAGAAAATGTTTTAAGATATTTAAAAAATGCAATTTTTAATCGTTTTATACTTTTTTGCGATTTTCTTACGAGAAAAGTTGGCTCTTGATCGCTTATTATTGCCTTGGGAGTTTTAATATCTTTTGTAGTAAGTTACGCATTCATCTACATTTATTTTCTAATTTTCTTGCAAGTTTGGTGCAGTTAATCTTCAGTCTCATGTTCCTCTCGATTCTTTTGGGTATATCGTGGAGTAAAGTGTTAATTTCGTTCGCGGAAAGTAAAATATTTCTCATGTATGGATACACATAACCTCACGCACTGGGACGCATGACGCATGACGTGCGACCGTCGCGTCGTGCGACCCACCTGTCGTGCATATGAGGACGCAGCTATTTCATCACCTGCGAGCACGCCGTACGGAAAAATCCGCACGCGGTGCAGCGCAGGTGCGTCACACCGTGCGCGCACTTTTCTATATGGGTGTATTTGCTGTTTGTGGTGTTTGTCAACACGTTATGTTCTATCAGATCATACATTCTATTACCAGCATGCACAAGTGCTCTTGTGCTATTTAGGATTATTTCTTCTAAGAAATTTTCCTCAATTCATTCACCAACATCTACATACCGTGTCGACACACACCACAAGCAGCAAATACACACTCACTGACCTTGTATTATACTTCACTGAATTTAAATACTCAAAAAAACGTAGCAGACGCACAAAAACATTTCTTCCTTGAAGCCGAGCGAACGCGAGCGGATCCAAATCCTAGTCTGCTTTGTTTCTACGGCTGAAGGGGGGAGCGGCCAGACAGAAGCGCACGTAACCACGCTGCGCCTTTTGGCGTTGGCCTTGCTCGGCCAGGCTGCAGCGCAAGCCACCGCTTCTAGAGTTCGTGCAGGGAAGACCATACGGTACCCAGCAGATGGCGGGATGTATATGCACTCATATTTCTTCAATCATGATTAGGTTTTAGTTTAATAGGAGATGGTTTCATCAAAAATGCCACAGATATGTCAGTTGTGCAAGAAATGTTGATACACTGTGATTCCGGTATTTTCTGTTTGTGCCCCTGAAATGTAGGCAACCCCCTTCGACAACCATCGCTATAGTCGGCATATGCATTAAAATAATAAGTCTCAAGTGGCGGGTCGGTTCCCGGCTCATAGAAACCACCGAAACGGGCGGTTTGTTAAGTTTTTTAGATATACCCCTGTAATCTAGGCAACCCACTTTTCCGCTGCTCTACCGGGGTTGCAACCTTGTTTCCACTTCTTAAAAGTAAGCTGGGGTTATATACTACGACTGTGTCAAATCTGAATGCTTTAGAAAAAAGTGCAACGTAGGTTTGATTAACCGCCGTACTATTCGTAACACTGCTGACTTTTTCCCCCTTTAAAAAATGTATTAAGAGTTTTTCGTGAAAGTCTAAACTTTTTCCATTCGATCCCTTGCTGGAAAAACTATCCAAAATTCGTTAGAAGCACAAATTCCTATTATGCAACACGTTTTTCATATTTAAAAAAGGTCAAATGCAGCAAAATTATAAATTAGTGCTATAGAATAATTATAACCTAATTTTCCGGGTACAGTTGCCTCAGCTCCCTTCTAATGTCGAATGTGGAATACAGACTGCTGTCCAAAAAAAGTAGTTTCAGAAAATTCGGCACTACTCTTTTCGGAAAACCATAGACATATAAAGTATAGACCAACAGTCTCTTTGATCTGCCGACGCTCCTGCTTAGAGAGAAAGAGAACTAGCCGAGTGAGGAGCACTATCTCTTTCACGCGAGGTGCACTATCTCTTTCACTCGAGCATGCGCGTACCACGTGACCCGTGTTAGAAAGAGATAGTGCTCCTCTAGTGGAAGAGATAGTGCTCCTCACTCTGCTCGTTCTCTCTCTCTCTCTCTCTCTCTCTCTCTCTAAGCAGGAGCGTCGGCACATCAAAGAGACTGTTGGTCTATACTTTATATATCTATGCGGAAAACTGAGAAAGTGAAGGTTTCCATGCATAGGTTACGAAAAATCTGTTGTATATTTAGTGGATAGAAACTTGAATCAGCCTACTAGACTACCTTGATTTACTCCAATTTTTTATATGCTGTTATTTTCCAGGGAGGAATCAAAACAAGACAGTGACATGGATGAGCCTTGGATCATGACAGTCAAAGGACCTCATGGTGTAAAAGGTCAAGCAGTGCCTATGTTACCATTAGATGAACAACTGACTTCTTTAACTTTGACCCATACGTCAAATCATAAATCTTCAAACCACAGTCTGCAAGGTAAACCTCATGCAAATGGAGCATCCAGATCGCCCCCGAAAGAATCTACATTGAATCATAAGAAGAAAGATTCTAGAGATGTACATCGTGATGGCCAAAGTAAACACATACCGGTAAGAAGTAACTTCTTATGAAATATCCAGATTTCTGTACCAAGCTTCGGCCAGGTGCTGTCGATAAATATTGTGGAATATTGTGCAGTATTCGAAAATGTATATTAACTCAAGAAAACCTGGGCGAATGTTTTCACGTAAATCTAGAACACAGGATTGAGTATTATAGGTATGTGTAACATTAACAAAATAAGACCAGAGCTTGCATAGGTTTGAAAAATTCAGCATCAAGAATATTTTAATAGGCATATCCTTATTAAGAAACCTGTACAAGAAAATATCTGGAGATCTTTTCGTTATCGCAACGCGCATGGGATCAAAAGAATATAGCATAGATTTTAAAATAATTTTTCATGAATACTCAGAGGTGGCGCAAAGTCTTTTTAGTTCTGATGGATTTATCACAAATTTAAAATGGAAAAAAGACACTTTTCATTTTTCTTTTTAACCACTTTAATAACATCGGACATTGCTGTCCACTGGAGAGCTGTTTAATATCATACTGAAAAAGTGGAAGTTTTGCTGCCGGGCCAGTAGTCAGCAAAACTTCCAGACTCTTTTTTTACTGCTACCCTGGTCGACATAAGTACGCCTATTACTACAAAACTAAAAATAAATTCCAAAAAGTACACATAAATAATGTTCTATTGGAAGCTATAAGTTAATGTTGAATATAGCCATTTTTATACTATGTAGAGACCTATTGATGTATATTATTTTTCTATTTGAAATTAACATTAAACGGAAGTTTATTTTAACACGAATAGATACTGAAAAAATAGAAGAAATAGATTCATAATAAGAGTAAAAGATATAATCAAATTCAAGCTGTTCTAGTTCTTTTGCTTCAGTTGCTTTTTTCATCGGAAATTTTAAGGAATTACAACAATCATAAAAATAAAAGCGAAACATATACCTACCATTACAATAAGGAATGGTTTCGGATACGATTAGCTCGCACTTACTTTGTATCATGCCAATCCCAGGTAGAAGGCTTAGTACAGTCATAAGTAGTTTGAAAACTTCAGGCCAATATGCTCTTAAAGGCCGGGATTAAAATTAGTGTCCACAAAAAAAACTGGAAAAGAATTTAAAACATTATTTTCATTTAAATTTAATTACTCACTTCTTTATTAAACTGCTTTGATAGGTACTTATTCATAGATATGTATCTACAGAAATTCGACTTCTCGACAGATTTAATTTAATCTGTTCAGAAAATTGGCCCCAAGTATGTACTTCAGCATCAATCCTGATACAGTACTTAATTTGAAATAAAAGTTTCTATTCATGCCTATTGTCATTATTAAAACTCTAGATTTACTTACGCGCTCTTGATTCTGGATCTGCTGTCGATAATTGAATTTATTTCCCAAGTTCTGATTTTAATATTAAAAGATTCCAATTAATTCATTTTGACGAGATGTGGGTACACAAAAGCGAACAGGGAATTTCAAGCCAAACTCTTGACACAATCGAATTTTGATTCGTAATTCTTTTATTGAATCCTAGCTTCCTATTCAATCTAATCGTTCTCTTTTTAGATTTGATTTAATTTTTCAAACGCACAAGTTATGGCCTTCCTAGCCATTTTAAGTTGTACTTTTTTTCGTTAATATCCATGATTTAGGGTTTTCGCGATTTTATTTAGGGAAACTCAATTTTGTACGAATTGTATGCAAAGTTGCTGATAACAAAATTAAATTTTTCTTTCCTATTGCTAAATCATTCCGCAAATCTATCACTAATTTTTAGCGGGCAGTAGAAATTTAGTCATTCTTTATTCTACTTTTGATCATTCTTTTAGTCAATTCACGTGAGCTTGTAAACTCATTTTAGGAATATTTTCTTTTCTTGGAATCCATGAACCCTAATTTTTAAAATTAATTTAATATTTATTTTATATTCGCATCAACTGCCAGGGTCATTAGATACTGTAATGTAGGGTTAATCATAAACAATAAAGTATCTGTGAGGTAGTATACCAAGGGACAGAAGCGAAACTTTCTGAAAACACATCCAGTCACGCTTCATGCGTTGGGAATCGGACCTGCGCAAGCGTGGCTGCCAAGGCCGCAGTGTTGGAATGTAAGACACTGACGTTATCGCCTGAGCCACGATGACTGAAGCCAAATGATAAAAACTGTTACTCATGTAATTTTAAATGTAATTGTGCTTTGTAAACCTAAACGGCCTATTGGATGAGCTTCAGAGTGAGAACGGGTTGAAAATCCAAGTAAGCTTTTTTCCTTTATAACCGACATTCAAATATTAAATAGGTTTCACAGGCACAAATTTACTTTCTTAATAACTTGTCTGAATTATTGTAGAACATAAAGAAAAGGATTCTTGAGCTCCCATATGGTAACGGGTTTAAGACGAATCTTTTCCTTTGTTCTATAGAATCATACTGGATATCCCTACTCACAAAAGCATCATTCTTCTCGCACCTAGTTATCGTTCGACTGTATCTCGCAACTGGAGAACCGATTCTGTAGAGACGTCCTCGCAAAAGCACCTGTCTCGTTGCGATGCCAATCGCAGAGTGATTTTCCTGACAGTCCTTTCATCGACTGGTTCTCTCCATTTATTCGACCTGTTCATCCCCTATTGAATTAATGAATGCGCACGCAGTTATCAATTTTTCCTTCGATTCGTACTGATTTCATGTAATAAATATATGCTTAAGGTTTTACCGTTCCGGTCCGCAATTTATGAGAAGTCATTCAGTAGCATATAACAATACTTTTATTCCATTCTGAATTGATATTATAATGGTTTTAAAATTAAAAATATTCTGTACTGCTTCAAAGTGGTTCGCTTTAGATTTAAAAATAATAAAATTTGGCAGCCTCTCGTGCCCCTTTCAAATATGAATTAAACATTAGTTTTTTTAAACCATTCAATATTATTTTAGCCGTAGGAATGCATAGGCACATATCATATTCGTATACACAGGTCCGAGGGCACCCGTGGTGGGGGAAGTTCCCTTCCGCAAGCCAAAAAGTTTCACGATTCACTAGTCGAGTATTAAACAGTTTGAAAATGTAAACACTTTTTCTAGCCTCAACGTCGGAGTGTTACTGCCACAACCAGAATCTTGATTCTGTGCACTGCAGATGTGCAATCTCTAAGAAAATGCGGTTTGCGACATAATATTTCAAAAAATATTTGTACGAAGTATTCAATCTGAAACTTTGCTTATCAGTAAGTTTTTGTTATATAGATTTTTTACTCTCGTTAAATTTCTGACATTCCAATTCAAGCATTATTGTAAAAAATGAACACATCTCGTTGCATTATTTTAATTGTTTTATATTTTCGATACTTGACATTTTCTGGACCACCTAAATGTAGCCTTTCCGCACCGTGGAATGTGCGGAAATGGCGGATCCAATATGGCGGGTGAGTATACTAAAAAAATTTTTGATTCTCCTGAAACTGGGTACAAGGGGGTTTTGGAGGTTGCTGATAACTGTCAGAGAGCAGGTTTGTGCAGTTTGATTTTCAATTTTCTATTAAAGGATATACCAAACCATATCCTAGGATAAGGACGTGCTCAGAATAGTTATTCCCTATTAAATTTATGGGTTTTATTCCTCTGATAATGTATAATCATTATAATTAAAATTTCTATAATGGTAATCTATTATTTCCAGCAGCTGGTTTTTTAAAAATTTTTTTTGAAATTGAAGCCGTTTAATTATAATAATTTTGGCTTCCGCTAAAACTCAAAACTCACTTTCTTACTTCATGCCTCGTACAGCTTGCTCACAGGAAGCGTACCTTGGAACTGCAATCTAAAAACAGGTTTAACGGTTCGACCCTTTTTATTGAAAGTTTACACTTTCGGAATAATTATCTACCCATTAATCTACCCATTTTTAGGTTTTGACCATCTTTATAGGATTTGGCCCCACTGTGCAGCGACGAAAAATTCGGAAAAAACAGATGTGACACCGTCCCTACAATGCTCCATTGTCGACTATATTCTACGACACTTCTGTGGAACTGTATCAATAATCTTTTTCCGAGCTAAGAAGAGCATAAATGGGGGAAACTCATCATCTGCTTTTTCCGGATTCTTCTCGCAGTGCAGGTCTGATTTTAGGTGCCGTGCATACATGTTTAGTCTTTTAGGTTGGGGGGGGGGGGTGGTTGTCAAAGATTTTTCTATGTTGTGTTATA
>JAWWLR010000149.1:48694635-48706551 GCA_035041075.1 Acraspis erinacei
AATTACAAACATTTTGAGCCCAATTTTGTTTGATTTGGTTAAGATTTGCGACCTGTAGGTGGTTTTGAACATTCTGTAAAACATAACCTTTCAGCTCGATCGGAAAATTACGGAAATAATCAAGGAACATTCTCCAACGAAACTATATTATAAATTTTAATTCATTTCTTTAATTGATTCTAACAAAAGGTCTCTTAGTTTATAATTGCCCAAAAATTGACACCAGAGCAATCAAATTTTGAACGTAAACGACGCAAACTACGAAAAAAAGTCTCAAAGAAAAATGATAGGTTTTGAAAAACCCTACAAAAAGTCTTAAACATTTTCCAGTAGGACTCGTGATAGTGTTTTTATTTATCGTAAGTAATTTGCATAAAATAGAAAGTTCCAATATGACGCCAAAAGGCGAGAGATGAGTAAAAATCTAAAAGAAAACTTGTAGCATATTTTGCTTTATCCATAAAAAATTATATGAAAACTAATATCTGATTATTAGCAAAACAGCACGAGATAGAGAAAAATGCCTGAAAAAATATTGTACTTTTTTATTTATTTTAAGGTGGTTGAGAAAGCATAAATTTATGAATTAATAATAATAAATAATAATTTATAAATACTGCGATCTGAAATAGATTTTTTTGATGAAGCTTCAACCAAGCATTCCAAACGCAAAGAATTAATTATTTCTATAATTATGTAATAAATTATGCAATTATGAAAAATTGTCAATACCGGTAAAACAAAATTACAGGTACCCATCAGTTCTTCATCAGCTTTTCAAACAGGAAATTTTTATGCTGGAGACTACACTGCCAGCCCCGACATTCTAATGTAATAAACGATTATTCGTTTAAATTATAAAAATTGTTTTATGATATATAAGATATAAAAAAGCGATTATGTTAAAGAATATTTTAGTACGAAAATATTAAAAAATGAAGTTTTGCCCCCAATTTTGTTTTGTTTTATTCTTTTATTCTGTTTAAAAAACATTATTTTTGTGATAAGAACAAAATACATGTTATGTTCTTTTTATTGGTACCGATAAGTTTTTTACAGTTTTACAATTCTTTACTGAGATCATAAACCCATTTTTCTAATCTCTACCGCAATCATAACTTTGATAATTATTCAAATTTCTTTATTCCTGTTCTGTGCATTCGCCAAAGTAAATGGAGAAACTAAGCAAGAAAATAAGCGACATCGGTATCACCAATTCATACGATCCAAAACAGTAGCTACGACGTCAACTAATCCAATGCACAATAAAAGACATTGAAGACAAATATTTCGACTTTGGTCATCCTATAACTTACATAAAACGTAAGTTGTACAGTTTATCAAATTCTTGATAATTTATTATGTAAAAGTATCTGGAAGTCCAAGCCTTGCTTGGTAAATGGTGTTGGCTATTGGCATGTGTAAAATATGAATCCCCCCCATTTTTGTCAAATTTCTTCGTTTTGAGATTCCCTAAAACCGAAAAACAAGTTTTCGCGAACCTACCTGGCGCACTGTTTATGTTTAGATTAGGTAAAGAGTTTAGTTAGTTTAAGTTAACATTTAGTTACTTTATATAAATTGTTCTCGTAAAATCAGTAATTTTGATAAAGCTGCTAATTTCGAGAGATTATTATATTCGGCAGATTATGTGTCATATTATTATCTTTATAGATTAGAAAAACATTTAGTTGTTATAGAAATGAAGGTTCACACTGCATACGGGCGTAAGTGCCAAAATTTCGAAAATCGTTTTATGGGTTTAAACTACTTGTTTCCCCCTAACTCGTGTCCCTGTAGAAGATTTTGGTCCAGTTCGGCCTATGTGCCATGTTTCATAATGTGTGTCACCGTGGCGTCATTGATTTTGAGAGAACTTGTCGATTCTTTGTTTTTTTAAGTTTTTCCGTAAAAAATTACGAATTCTTGGAAAGAAATAGTTGCTGCAAAAGTTACTTTATATGCGTCAAAATGGAAGCTTTCTAGAGCACGCCGATCTTTAACCCGGGCTTTCTCGCACATGGTTCTCTTTTTTAAAGCGTTCTTTTTCAAATCCAATAGAGTTAGTCGATAACTAAAAACTAATTTTTTGTTTTTCTCTTAAATTCAAAAATTAAACAGTTACGTAACCTTTTATGTGTCAAAATTGAAGCTTTCTAGAGCATGCCGATCTTTGACCAGGGCTTTCTCGCACATGGTTATCTTTTTTAAAGTGCTCTTTTTGCAATTCAATAGAGTTAGCCAATAATTAAAAAGTAATTTTTTGTTTTTCTCTTAAATTCAAAAATTAAACAGTTACGCGACTTTTTATTTGTCAAAATTGAAGCTTTCTGGTGCGCGCGGATCTTCGACCAGGGCTTTCTCGCACGTGGTTATGTTTTTAAAGGTGCTATTTCCGCCATTCAATAGAGCTAACCAACAGCTCGAAAGTACTTTCTTGTTTTTTCTTTAAATTGAAAAATAGAACAGTTACGCAACTTTTTATGTATAAAAATCAGAGGTTATGGGCACACGCTGTACCTTTGATAAAGGTTTTCTCGGAGAAGGATGCTTCTTTCGGGATGTTCGTCTCATGGTTCGATAAAGCCTAACAGTATCTCGAAACTTTTTTGCATTTTTTTGTATAAAATTATTTGCGTTAAAGTTAGACAGTTTTTTAGTCCTCCTGTGAAATTCGGGTTTTGGCACTTACGCCCTTATGCAATGTGCCCCTTCAATTATTAATAGTTGTCAATAAACCATTGATCTTTTATTCTTAAATACTTACGTGCTTTTGCAGCCATTGTTGTTGCATATCGCGTTCTGTCACCAGATCGTCGAAGGAAATTACTAATAGCTTGTTCAACCCTCTTCTGTGTTGCCTTCTCTTTCAGATCGGCCAATAAAATTGTATCTGCATCAGTAAAGCGTACATTACGTATTTTTAACATGTTATTAAATGCTGTGATTTTAAGACATTAATCATACCTCGGATAGTTTGTCCTGTCATTGTTGCTCTAAACTCCAGTTTATTTCCTATGTGTAGGGATCTCCCAGTCCATGAAATTTCCTGAGATAATTGGTCTGTCAAAACCAATCTAACTGCCAATCTTGCAGCCTCTTTAATAGTGTCACCGCCGATTTTCTTCAAAGTTTCTACCTAAAATGCGGAATATTTCAAATATGTGCAGATAAAACATATTAGTACATTAAATGCGCAAGAAAAATATACAAGCGTAGGTCACTTTCATATAATGTACGAAATTAACTATTTTCTTTATTGTTTTTTTGCATAGAAATAGGTTTTGCAACCGTATTTATTTTGATTTGTTCCCATTATCGGGTTATATAATATTAAAGAGCATTACTAACTATTATTGAAGATATACGCAGATGACAAGAGATTCTCGTTTTTTATATTTTTATGAATCATATGAATAATTGTTTAATTGCATTGAACTTCCATTTCACAGTTTCAAATATCATTGTATGGCTTTTGAAAGAAAGTAATTGCTAGAATGACATATGTATTTACTCACAAATTTTCTAAGTTGAAAATTATCTTTAGAAATTTCGCTATCAAATGTCTCAAATTCTGCAATCGTTAAGCATGGCGTTTCAGGAAACATTGGAAGGTTTCTATTTGAATCACTCGTCACTGCCCTGCCAAGATTTCTGTCGTCCTCCAGTATGCATAAAGCCTTGTCCATTTTTTGGTCTATGTCATATATCGTAGCTTGCCAAGGGAGAACTGAAAGTGCAATTTCTTTTTATAAGTAATTTAAAATCCTTAGAATATACGGTATTTTACAGTAATAAAACAAATATATATATATATATATATATATACATTTAAGGCAAGCGAAAATGAAAACTTTTTAACTATAAACATACTTTGAGATTGCGCATCTAAATTCTCATCGTGCGAATAGTGGTAATCATCAATAGTTCTGCTACCTAGAACAAAGTAAAAATGGTATATGCACAATAGGGTAGTCCAAAAACGCTTTTTATTATATAGGTCAACAATTCCCCCATTTCTTTCCAAATCCGAAAAAAAGAAAGTCTCTACTTGTTTATATGTTAATTTTAATAGGTGCCGGGTTTGAATTGAAGTTGCTAATGTAAATTGCATGGCGAAAAATAACTTTTTTAGGTTTTCGGAATAACTTTTCAGGGTTTGGGAGAATTTTACGGGAAAGTATAGACGAAGTATTTCATGTATCAAGCATACGGTTTTCACGCCCCTAATACACCCTCTTATTATCGTTCTTTTTCTAAAAATTATTTCTATTGCTCAAGTGAAATATTTATCAATATCGGTTAAATAATTTTTAAATATTTAAATACATTCTATTTGTTTCTATTTTTTTTAATTCCAGGAAATTGGTACTTTTTCCTTTTATGCTATTAATTTAAAAACTTCTTATTATCGATAACAATAATATTGTTACATTTCTAAATTGTTTCACAAATTCATTACACAGGCACACGATAAAAAAGGTCTTGTCCACCAGACGAGATAAACATTTCTATACGGCTTTGGCTTCACTGAATCCGAATCAATGTTTGAATTTTTTACGTTATGAATGGAATGCGACCTGACCGAGTTAAGCCAAACCCAGATTCGGCCTCAGCGACCCCAAAAACATATAGAAATGTTTCTCTCGTCTGGTGGACAAGCCCTTTTTTCTCGTGTGCCTGTGTTATCTTCAAACGGGAGCACATAATAAATCCAAAATACCAGTTGGATTAATTTTGGAAATAAATAGCTAATAAATAAATACGATAAATACGAACGATAGCTGATCAGACAGTTATTTGGAAAACTTTTTTTAAACAAATTGAATTTGTTTGAAAAATCAAAAATTATTAACCAATGTTGATCAGTATTCCACTAAACCGACAGTAATAATTTTGATGAAAATTAAAAAAAAAAGAGAGAATTTATTTTTTCAGATTTGGAATCAAGTGCTGGCGGTGGCAGGGCGGCCTCTAGCATAGAAAACAATTTTTCCATGCATTTTCGGACATTACACTGCTTGTAAAAATACATAAAATGCATCCCATTCTGTCTCTTTATCAATCTAAATTTACGTATATTACTTTCAGTTCTCTCTATTCTATCGAGTCCTATATTTTATCCATCCACGTCAGTTTAAACGTTCTGCTGTGCTGCAAGTATTGAAAATATTGAAAATATAAAAATTGGGAATGGGAAAAGTCATAACTTGTATCTCTCAATGGGTCACATTGCATCCCTAAATCGCTATTATTTCCTATCTCCCTCTACCCCTTGGTCTATCTAATATGAATTTCAATCTTTATCTTCATCTTTTTAAAGTAAAGACCATTATCTTTTTCTTCACTTCATTCTACCTCTTTAATGGAAATATAAATTACCGTGATGTAAATTAAGATTGTCAAAGAGATAGAAGAAGATAAACGGGAATTTAGATTAACAGATACAAAAAAAGATCGAGATGAAGAGATAAAGGATGGAATGAGACAATAGAAGAGGGGATAAAAAAGGTAGATATGAATTTAGATTGACTGATAAGAGGTTGAAAAATAATGACATTTATAGACGTATGATACCATGAGATATTCAAGAGGAGATTTAAAATGATATGGAAATGTAGATTAAATGAGAGACAAAAAATATTGACATGGATATGTAAAGGATAGGATTAAATAGAGAAAAGGGTATTGAAAGCGATAGACGTTAATTTAGACTGAATGATAGATAGAGAAAGATAACTGTTTATTCATATATAATATGATAGGGAAGACGATATTTAAAAAGATAGGAGTGTAAATTAAGAGAGAGGTATACAAATATTGTCGTAGATAGATAAAGCATAGGATAAGATAGAAAAGAGGGGATTGAAAATGTGAGACCGGCATTTAGATTGACATAGAGATAGTCAAAAAATTACGGTGATAAGCGTAAGAAAGGGTGAGATGAAAAAGAGGGGATTGAAAAAGGTAGACGAGAATTTAGATTTACAGGGATAAAAAGATTGACGTGGATCGATAAAAGACATAATGAGATAGAAAAGACGGTATTGAATGATAGACGTGAATTTATATTATTTTACAAAGATGTAGAATCGAATATATTTTCTCTTTCTCTATCATTAAGATTAAAAATTACTTAAAAAGATGGGATCTCTATGTTTTTACTTTCAGCAGCCCTATGTGGCTGACGGTAAAAATACGCAAAAAGTGCAATCAATCTTCCAGCCTATAAGTAGATGCCCGTCAAGCCGTTTTGCCAAGTTCGACACAGTAGACGAATGAGGTATTAAAATAAATTTAAAATTTGCAGGTATATGAAAATGCACGTTATGTTGTCTTTATGCTACGTGGTCGACTTCAAATTAATGCTTTTAATAAATTCCCTGAATTTTCTATGAATGGGGACGGAGCCTGACAATTGCCCCCGCTATAATCGCTAGGGAGCGTGGAGACATAAGAGACGGCGGCGTCGTCTGCTATACACAGATATTGCATAGTGTTGACATTTATTTGGAATCAAGTTTAAAGCGTTATTTTAAAAATGCCAGGTATGTGTGTGGCATTTGGGTGTAAGAATAAAGGCGGAAATCGCGTTCCAAATGATGAAAATCTAAGAAGAAAGTGGATAATAGCCATTAAACGGGAAAGTTTCTGTCAGAGTTCAGCGTCCCGGCTGTGCTCGACACACTCAGCACATCTCCAAACTCAGTACTGCCCTCTACGCTGAGATTGTCATATCGCCGTCCCCATACCCCAACTTTTAGGGACACAAAATAATAAAAGTACCCAACAGCTTAAGATAAAAAAAGATTCAAATTTATAATAAAGAAATGGAATTAAATAAAGAAACACATAAGGTCCTAGGTTACAAAAGATAAAGCTAAGGGTTGAAAAAGCGGTAAAATATTTAAATTCCTAATAGATAGATACACTAAGAAATAGAAAAATATAAGAGTCGCTGTTACGAAGGCTAGAGGAAGGGATAGAATATTATTGAGATTATAATAGGGAAAAATAGCGCTTTAGGAAACAAAGCAACCCATTGAAAGAGATAGAATAGTTATATTTTTTCGTATGCTCTAATTTTGATCTTTTTCAATCTTCTTACTTACAGCAGGATAAAACACATCAATCTTCTTACTTCAAGCAGGATAACACACACGTGAAAAAATGTAAAAATAAAACACGTACACAGTCAAATTTTTAGAAGCAGAATAAAGTAATAAAGCATGTTGAAGCGAAGCCAAATGATACATACTACTTGAATTATTGTCCACAGGAATGGTCCTTTTTGGTTTAATCTGAATATTTTCTAAAACGCGAATATCTTGTCTCCTAGGCGCCTTTTCAGTCTTCTTTGAAATATCCGAATTATCTGCAAAATATAAATCATTAGACTCTCTCTGTTCTGTGATTCGAAAAGAAATCTTTTGTCTATTTATAAATAAAGAATAAAAAGTACAGTGCTTTAAGAGGATGAAATATCTGTGGATTAACTGAATTAAGGATTATAATTATTATTAAAAAAGTGGAATATTTTGAAGCTTTCCGAAAACTGACCTTCAAGTTCACAAGCATTGTCATCTCCCTCATAATAACCAGAATCACGAGCGGCGTGTCTACTTGAGTTATCATATAATTGATGTGTACCTGCACAAAAATATACATTTATGCAAACGTCTACATTTTTGCTCTTTATAAACAAAATAAATAGGCATGTGAAAAGTAGGAATTTTTAACATGCACTTTTTAAACGTCGGGTGATATTCATAATACAAATTACATTGTATTATCAAGCTTTTCGAATTGATCAGTTCAGAAAAATCTTGCAATATACACGCATAAATAAATTTGTTAAAAAAACGCTTAAATCGAGAGAAAATTAAATATCCTACATTTTTATTAAAGTTAAAATTAATGGTTCTAAACTTTAATAATTACAAAAACATTGTTTTTTAGAAATTTGGTTAATTAAGCAGTTTCGAACAAATTAACTTGGTAAGAGTGAGATAAATGTTACATTAAAATGGTCCAAAAATGGATTAAGAAATTGCTTTGAGCTCCAGAGGGCAAGACACTCCCAACAAATATTTCTATTCTAAAGAAAGAAAATCTATATTTTTTGTTATCCAGAATTCCAATATTAACAAGTTGCCACCGGACACTCAAAAATCTCATATATTTAAAGTAGGCAAATTTTGGATTTTCGAAAAATTGCACTGATAATTCAGGATTTGATCGAAAGCTGCTAAATTTTATATCTCTACTGACTTTTTAAATAATTTTTAATTGTTTGAATAAATCAGCTTTGTTTAAACAATTATTTCCCAAAAAATTTCAAAAATCGTATTTTCTGAATTAAACATAATATTGAATGATTTCGAGAGCACTTCTGTTAATAACGTAATTTCATTACTTAAACCATTTTTATTTGTTCAAACAGTTTTCCATTAAAACATGCGAATAAATAATATGAACTAGAACACATTGAATTATTGCCGCAAATATATTTTTATAAAGATTTTAGTTTTCTTTCAGTGCAATGTAAGTTTGGTGTTTAAAAGTCTTTCAAATGCTATAACGAAATAAAATGTAAATTCATATATTATGTAATTGCAACGCTGATTTTTTGGCCAAAGATAATGTTTTTTTACGTCTAAACAAACTGCTTGCGCAAATAATAATGTTTTAGGACAAATAGAAATCTGTATATAAGTATTGATTGACAATTAAAAATAATACACATTGTAGGGGGGGGGGCAAAAATAAAATCCTTAGATATAATATTATTGCGTAGAAACTCCTCTTCAATTCCTGAAAAACTTGGCAACTTTCGATGGAACCCTGGAACATGAGTTTAATCTTTCAAAAGTTTCAAAATTCCTCATGATCATTAAATGGGATTTTGAAGTGGCTGGTGGTACGTGTTAATATTCGAATTTCGAAAACAAATTGCGGAAATCCTTTCTCCGCAAATGGAAACTTTGGGGAGGGGGCGGGGGTGTTTTGACCCCTAGAGTGAAAAAATTCATTTTTTTCGTGCTTTGTGGCGTTTTCCTAAAAATTTAATTTTTTTCGTATCTACTTTTTTGTAACCAGAAATTTTGTTTTTAGTTTTTTTCGTATCTTGCATAGCTTGACCAGAAAATGAAATTTTTTATTATTTTTTGTGCGATCAAAATTTAAATTTTCGATTTTTCAGGAAAATTCAAAACAGTTTTTTGAAAATATAGTAGGGCGTTCAAAAACCAACGTTTTCCTCCTTTTGACTTGTTCTGATATCGTGCGTAGTTCGTCTTAACATTTTCATTTTCTTTTGAAATTTTCGAAATGCTATAATTCTGACAATTTTCTTTTTATCGAAACAAGTCATTAGGAGATATTGTTCAAATTTTCTAGCATGCTAAGAATAGTCATCCATAGCATTTTTAAATCTTAAAGATAACGTTTTAAAAAATTTTCAAAATGATCTAACTTTTTGAATTTTTATCTTAAAGCTAGGGAAAAATAGCGCTTTATAAATACAAAGTGATCCATTGAGAGAGATAGATTAGTTCTATTTTTTTGTATTCTCCAATTTTTATCTTTTTCAATCTTCTTACTTCAAGCAGGATAACACACACGTGAAAAAATGTAAAAATAAAACACCTACACAGTCAAATTTTTAGAAGCAGAAGAAAGTAATAAAGCATGTTGAAGCGAAGCCGAATGATACATACTATTTAAATTATTGTTCCCAAGAATGATCCTTTTTGGTTTAATCTGAATATTTTCTAAAACGCGAATATCTTGTCTCCTAGGCCCATTTTCAGTCTTCTTTGAAATATCTGAATTATCTGCAAAATATACATCATTAGACACTCTTTCTGTTCTGTGATTCGAAGAGAAATCTTTAGTCTATTTATAAATAAAGAATAAAAAGTTCAGTGCGTGAAGTGGATGTAGATATGTGGATTAACTGAATTAAGGATTATAATTATTATTAAAAAAGTGCAATATTTTGAAGCAGATTTTTTCAATATAAAAGCATATTATGAATTGTAATAATATACAGTTTTGAAATGATACATTTTTCAGGGTAGCTGTGAATAAGAATTTTTGTAAAATAAGGATCAAATTTTAAAGTAGCCATCAAAAATGACATGCGTACATTATTTTCCAATATTTGAAAAAGCAATACAGCCCGAGGTACTAAAAAAATTAATAAACATGTAATAATTAAAAAAATGTCTGTTTAAATTAACCAGAATTCTGTTTAAATAGGGCCTCACTGTTTTTACTAGTTATATTTTTTCTGGTTAAATTACACATAAATTCTGATTAAAACAAATAGAATTCTGATTACATTAACAAGAAAAAATAGTAATAGCATATTTAACCATAATTCTGGTTGATTTAGGCATCATTTTTATTGGATGATATAATAGTATTCAGCATAATGTAGAAAAGTTCCTATTCTTAAAAAAAATCAAATGCGAAGCACGAGATACGTGATGTTAATGTGTTCATTAAAGCCGAAGGAGCTTTAACAAAACAGAACTCACAATTACCAAATTACAGTTGTTGATGCTTTTTACCTTTAATTTTAAAAGGACTTTGCTCAAATACGCTCTGAGATTTTAAATAGAAACTTACCAGAAGAATATTTCGAATTGTGCTTATTGTGGTCCTTCTCATCTCGAGAGCTTGAGTGATTAGGTCGATCGTTGGTATAGCCATTTTTGGATTCGCGCCAACCTTTCTCATTTTGATCCACGTCTTGAAGGCATTCCTCAAGGGACTGATGCTCTGTAATGGCAAAAAGATGAAAAAGTGAGCAGACATCATTTAATTTTTGAGTATTAAATAAAATAGACAACAAGAGATAAAAAAATTTAATGAAAAAGTTCTGAAGATTTTGATAATAGTAAAATTCAATTTTTTTTAAATTTCAATTTTAACCTGTAGTTGGAATTATTTCGTATTGACACTTTTTTACATTTTTTACATTTACATTTTCGCATTCTCTAATTTTTCAATCTTCTTACTTCCAGCAGGATAACACACACGTGAAAAAATGTATAAATAAAACACGTACACAGTAAAATTTTTAGAAGCAGAATAAAGTAATAAAGCATGTTGAAGCTAAGCCGAATGATACATACTATTTAAATTATTGACCCCAAGAATTGTCCTTTTTGGTTTAATCTGAATATTTTCTAAAACTCGAATATCTTGTCTCTTAGGCCCCTTTTCAGTCTTTTTTGAAATATCCGAATTATCTGCAAAATATAAATCATTAGATACTCTCTCTGTTCTGTGATTCGAAGAGAAATCTTTTGTCTATTTATAAATAAAGAAGAAAAAGTTCAGTGCGTGAAGAGGTGTGAAAGATGTGTGGATTAACTGTATTAAGGATTATGAGTATTATTAAAAAAGTGAAATATTTTGAAGCTTTCCGAAAACTTACCTTCAAGTTCAGAAGCATTGTCATCTCCCTCATATTGACCAGAATCTCGAGCAGCCTGTCTACTTGAGTTATCATATGATTGCTGTGCACCTGCACAAAAATATACTTTTATGCAATTGTCTACATTTTTGCTCTTTGTATACAAAATTACTAGGCATTGAAAAGTGGGAATTTTTATCATACACTTTTTAAACATAGGGTGATATTCATAATACAAATTACATTGTATTATGAAGCTTTCCGAATTGATCAGTTCAGAAAAATCTTGCAATATACACGCAAAAATAAATTTGTTAAACGAAACCTTACATCGATAGAAAATTAAATATCCTAAATTTTTATTAAAGTTAAAATTAATGGTTCTAAACATTCATAATTACACAAACATTATTTTTTAGAAATTTGGTTAATTAAGCAGTTTCGAACAAATTAACTTGGTAAGAGTGAGATAAATGTTACATTAAAAT
>JAWWLR010000149.1:48884919-48895256 GCA_035041075.1 Acraspis erinacei
GGTGTCTAAAAAGTCCCGGGACGGTTGGATATTTCCTCAGGTAAAATATTTTTAAAAAAAGTGAAAGTTATTCCTGTAGTATATTTCAACGAGGAATTCAATGGTGACCTTCATTTTGACTTTAAGGTTGACCTTCATGACCTTATGAAGTTCAATTTTTTTTCAAAATGGAAACCCCCTTTTTTACATCTACAATCGATAGAGCGGAAAATTTTACGTTCAGAAAAGTACCCGAGTCATAGGTCAGTTGTAAATTTCGAGGTCAGTCAGAGATTATTTGAAATTAACAAATGAGACAAAGAAATGAGTTACAGCATGACGAATCATCTCCCTATCAATCAAAGTAGCCTGTTGCAGAATCCGATTCTGCAATTAGCCTCAGCTTTGGAGTTTCATTGAGTATACTTGTCCTTTAAATAACCCCAAAGAAAATAGTCGAGAGGCGTCAGATCAGGAGATCTAGCAGGCTACTGGATTTCACCCCTTCTTCCTATCCACCTTTGAGGGAATTGAGTATCCAAATATGTTCGAACCTCCCTACCGTAATAAGCCGCTGCTCCGTCCTCCTGGAACCAAATATTTTGAAAATTATCTCCTGAAATCTCCCTTATTCTTGGTACAATTTGGTTGTTGAGAAGCTCTTCATATGTACGTGCATTGAGATTTCCATCGATGAAGAAAGTGTGCATAAATGTGTCATTCAAGATGCCAGCCCAAACATTAATCTTTTGTGGATATTGTTTGTGACTCTCCAACATCCATTCAGGATATTTGTCATACCAATAGCTACAATTTTGCCTGTTAACTTCACCTTTTAAACTGAAAGCAGCTTCATCTGAAAATACTGTATTGTACAAGATCAGAGGATGTCTATCAATTCTGTCCATCATAATTTCAAGAAATTTAACCCGACGATCAGGTTCGTCTTCATTGAGCTCTTGTACTAGATGAACTTTGTAAGGATGGAAATTAATGCTTTTTAAAATATTTTGCACTATCTCAGGAGCAACGTCACGCTCATCACTAGCTCGACATAAACTAAGGTGTGGGTTTTCAGCAAATGCT
Source organism: Acraspis erinacei (assembly GCA_035041075.1). Taxonomy (NCBI): domain Eukaryota; kingdom Metazoa; phylum Arthropoda; class Insecta; order Hymenoptera; family Cynipidae; genus Acraspis; species Acraspis erinacei. The sequence continues at coordinate 48,885,985 of JAWWLR010000149.1, forward strand.
TGGGCTATGTCCATCTGGATCTGCTTAGTTCCTGCAGATTTTTTCCAACCTGTTCTCTGAAGGTCCTTGATAGATCCATGATTCATAAAGCGCCGACAGTTCTTTCAATTGTTGATTTTGAGACAGGATTTAACCCTTCTCCATTACGAAAAGTGCGATTAAATAGCAAACGAACTTGATCATAAGATCGAACTCGATCTCCCCAACCACGCATTATTAATACATATACCCTCTCTCGTTCCCAAATTTTAGCTTGCTGACCTCTTGGAAAACTTTGTTCATTTCAAATAACCTCTAACTGACGTTGAAAGTAACAATTGACCTCTGACTTGGTTACGTACCTGAACGTAGAATTTTCCACTATATCTATTGCAGATGTAAAAAAAGGGGGTTTCCATTAAAAAAAAAACAAAGTTGACCTTAAAAAAGTCATGAAGGTCAAATTCAAGGTCAATATGAAGGTCACCATTGAATTTCTCGTTGAAATTTACTGCAGGAATGATTTCCACTTTTTGGAAAAATATTTTACCTGAAGAAATATCGAAACGTCCCAGGACTTTATAGACACCCTGTATATACTTCCTTTTATGAAACTCATCTAATCACCAGAGTCTGTTTGTTTCTTGAAAACAGAGCAGACGAGTAAATAATATTTTTGCTATCAGATCTGAAAATCTCCGTGATTGCGTATTGCATAAGGCATGTTGCTATTGCATATTGAGTTCAATATGGTACTTATAAATTAATTTTATTCGAAAGAACTGAATTTCCTTTTGCGTAAAAAGATTACCCTATTTTATCTATTTTGAGACCTATTAGTTTGAAAAATAAAATCTGTAAAAATATTCTGTTTGTATGTTTTATGTAATGCTTTCATCAAACTATATAAATCAAGGTTTTTTCAAGGTGGGCGTATTCGTATTTTTGAGTATACTCCGGGTGTTGAATCTTTACGAAATGATTTATAACTAAAAAGGGGATTAGTGGGAAAGGTTTTCAAAATAGCCATCAGTGCTCCTTTTCCCCTTTTAATCTTCTGATTTACTAGGTAGTTCAGAACATATATTTATCCATTACCTCCATTCCTTGTATAAACCCTGTCTGATTTTGTGGCTCTATCTTCTTTTCTTCAACTTCTTTCCTCAATCTCTCTGACAAGATTTTTACATATACTTTATACAATATTCGAACAAGCTTCACACTCCTATAACCTTTCACCTCTTCTCTTTTCCCGTTCTTCAATATCCTGGTTTACTCTTTTGCACTCTCTAGTTACTACCCTCAAACATCTTCTTCCGTCCTAGCCTTTTCCGCCTGCTCCTCAAACCTTTTATTCTCTCCATCTTCCTGTTTATCACACAACTTAGTATACTCTCTTTGTTTTCTCCTATATTCTTCTCCATTACTTTTTTCTATCCTTCATTTTCCTAATTGCTTTTTGAACTCCTTCTTTTTCTCTTTCAAACTCTCATGCCACCCACTTCTATGCCCCTCTTTACTATTGTGAAAACTAACAGTCACATTGAGGATATATTTAACAGCTTTAAACAATGCGAATTAAACGACATGCAAATCGGTGAAAATTAAATAATTTGAATGAATACTGCATGATTTTGATATAATATGTCCAAAATTGGAATTTTTTTGAAACTTGACTAAATTGACATTTAAGGGTGACTTTGAAGAGGTAAGGGATAAGGAAGCATCATGAGTTGTATTTCAAGAAGCTCATGGAATTCAAGTGATTAATGGAGTTCTAGACATTCTTGGAATTCATAAAATCCAAGGATTTTATAGAAATTGAAAAGTTCACTAAATTCAAGAAATGTCTGGAGTTCTATAAATTCCTGCAATTTAAGGAATTAGTGGAAATCGAGAAGATCATGGAATTTAGGCAATTCATGAAATTCAGGGAATATATGGAGCTCAAGCAATTCCTGGAATTTAAATAATTCATCAAATTTAAGGAGTACCAGGTATTATAAGAATTCGTGGAATTCAAGGAATCATTGCAGTTTAAGGAATTCTTAAAATTCGAGGAATCTGTGGAATTCAAGAAGTTCATGGAATCTAGTTAATTCATGGAATTTGAGTTATTTGTGGCACTGAAATAATTCTTGGAATCCCAGGATTTCTTGGAATTCAAAGAATTCAAGAATTTCAGGGTATTTAAGGAATTCAAGGAGCTCAAGTATTTCACGGAATTCATCGAGTTCTACGCATTCTTGAAAATCAAAGAATTCGTGGAATTGAAGGAATTTTGGAAGGTTAATTAATTCTTCAAATTCAAGGAATTCTTGCCGTTCAAGGAAGTCGTGGACTTCTGTGAATGCAAGTAATTCATTAAATTGAGGTTTTTTGGAACTGAAATAATTTATTGAATCCAAAGATTCCTTTGAATTCAAGGATTTTATGAAATTCAAGGTGCTCATAAGATTTCTGAAGTCCTAGTAATTAACGGAATTTATGCAATTCAAGGATTTCAAGGAATTCATTGAATTCAAGGAGGTCACGGATTTGAAGGAATTAATCCAGTTCTAGGGATTCGTAGAATTCAAGGAATTCGCGAAATTTCAGGAATTGAAGAAATGCGTGGAATTCAATGTCTTTTGCAAGGTTAAGAAATTTTGCGAATTCAGAAAAATTTTGCCGTTCAAGGAATTCGTGGAATGCAAGGAGCTCATAAAATCTAAGGAATTCCTATATTTTTGAGAAGTTCATCGAATTCAAAGAATGCATAGAGTTCTAGGACTGCAAGTAATTAATGGAATTCTAGGTATTTGTGAAATTGAAGGAATTCATGGAATACAAGGAATTCATGGAATCCGCGGAATTCATAGCAATCAAGAAGTTCATGGAATGCAAGTAATTCATATAATTCTTAATATTTAATACATTTAAATAATTCAAAGAATGAAAGTAATTCAAGGAACTTGCAGATTTCAAGGAACGCAAAGAATTCAAGGAATTATTGTAATAGAAGAAGTTCGTGGAATTGAATAAATCCTTGGCATTCATGGAATTCGTGTAATTCAAGGAAACTGGCTGAATTTAAAGAATTTGGACATTTTAAGGAATTCCTCGAATTCAAGGAATTTTTGCTGTTCAAGGAATTCGTGGAATTCAAAAAGTTCATGAAACCTAACGCATTCCTAGAATTTAAGAAATGCAACGAATTAATGGAACTCATACAGTTCTAGGACTGTAATTAATTCAAGAATTTCTAGGTGTTTGTGGAACTGACGGAATTCATAGAATCCAAGGAATTCATGGAATCGAAGGAATTTATGGCATTCAAGGAATTCAAGGCATTCAAGTAATTCATGGAAGGCAAGCAATTAAGAGAATTCAAGGAATTCATCGTGTTCTAGGAAATCGTGGAATGCAAGAAATTCAAGGAATTCGGGTAATTGAAGGAATCTGTGAATTCGTAGAATTCCATGAATTCAATAAATTCAAGTAATTGAAAGAATGTAAGGAATTCAAGGCATTAGCAGATTTCAAGAAATTCAACGATTTATTAAAGTTCAAGGAATTCGTGGAATTCAAGAAATTCTTCGCATTAATGGAACGCGTGTAATTCGAGGAATTCGATAAATTCCAGGAATTCTTGCAGTTTAAGGAATATTTAGAATTCAAGGAATTTTTACCGTGTAAGGAATACGTAGAATACAATAAGTTCATGGAATCTAAGGCAATCTGGAATTTAAAGAGTTCTACAAAATCAGAGAGTTCCAGAAATACAAGTAATTCATGGAGTTCAAGGTATTTGTGGAACTGAACGAATTCATGGAATTCATCAAAGATTATTTTTTGACAGAGTCGTATCTGCGTAGTATCAAGATGTGCTTTTATTTAAATTAGGGACTAAGCCCAAAATAACAGAATTCAAGCATGGAATTCACGAAATTAATTAAATTTAGAAATTCAAGTGATTCATGGAATTGGCGGAATTTAGAGATTCACGAAATGAACAGAATTTACCGAATTCATGGAATTCACGCAACTTAAGGATTTAATGGAATTCAAGAATCAGAATTTTTCAGTTAGTAGACATAATTTTGCATAAAATTATAAAAAATGACACATTTTTAGAAAATTCCACGTTGAAAACAAAATGTAATTTGAATAGAAGGTCGAATGCGATGATAGGATTCACTTTGCGTGGCAAGTCGATCAGAAAGTCATCACATTGTAGAAAGAATATGCCGAAACAATGCCTTTTGACCCAAACAAGGTATGGCGGAATAGTAGTTTTGGATTGCTTTCGGATGTTTGCAACCTCGGTAGGTACATGCGTTCCATCCTGCAATGAAAAATTATTAGTAATTTCTTATTACTAGTTAGTAGTATGCCTTGATTTATAAAAAATACCGCCATTATGTGAAGAAAATTATTGTTGGAAAAGTTGAAACTCGAATGTATTTTTGTATCCTGTACTTCTGTGTCGTGAAGACAAGCTGTTGACTTTCTTGATCATGCATGATTCATTTTTTTCATCCGATTAAAGACAAATTTTTCTATTATTAAAAAAAGAAATTTTAAATGATAAGCATACAATCTTTTATGAAAGCTGATTTATTGTACAGGATTCCATTCTTTTCTCACCAGTAGTCTAATATGGAAGGAACGTAAATACTTGTGGACCATCCCAAGAAAGTTTTCAAAATCGTATTCTCATATATCAATTCGAAGTCTTGATCAATCTGCAAAAAAAAATTAATTTCTATTTCCTATAAGAATAATCACTATGCAAGGGATGCTTTGGATATTAAGAAAAACCATGTTCTCCACGATAATATAAATACAGATTAAATGTGTCTATTCAAGAAACCTATACCCATAGTCTAATATCATAGTAATGTTCCTGAAAATCAACATATATTTGACAACAGTTTTATTGCAATTATGTTATAATTTAAAGCCTTTTCAGGAATTAAAGAAAGTTGCCTGTGCAAACTATTTCCAAAATAAAAGGAACTATAAATGCAAAACACCAAAATCTGCAAGCAAAGTCCTGTCAGAGACCAAATTCAAGATCTAAATATATTGAAGAATATTCTGATGTAAATTAGTATTGTATAGATGAAGAAGACACTTATAAAAAAGAATATTTCTTTAAATTTGAAAAATAAGGAAATCCTATAATACCAGTCAATTTGTGGCATTATTTGAGTGAAATGTAATAATTTCAGAGTCCTTTATTGAATTTATATTAGTCATTCGAGTATATACTTACTTACACTTTATAAGCAAATCATTGGCGAGAATTAACTTTAATTATCATTTAATGTAAGGAAAAGCAATTTGGCTATACTTAAAGAAAATCTGCTGACTAGTGCTCTGTTTTTTCGTACTTCCTGAATTATAGGCTTCTTTGTCGCAATCGTTATTACTTCCAATTCATTGAAATAGATTTCATGTTCAGCTAATATTAAATCCCCATGCTTATCCACAATACAATCTTAAAAAGGAAGAAAAAGAAATACAAGATATTTGTACAATTCGCACATGCAAAATTATATAATCAATTTTAAAATATAAGCCACATTTTTCAATAAATTTACTGAAATACGTTGCTCGAAATTATTCTAGAAAGTAAAAAGCATTAAACATTTAGAATTTTCATGCCAATAGCTGTAAAGGTGAATATCGATCTATTATTAAAACGCAAATCTTTTAAAATTCAATACTTAAAAAAATATTTGTATAGAACGCTGCGAAAACTCACCAGCGGCTGCTCTCGCAATTTCTTAATAAAGTGAAAGATGGTTTTTTTCAAACCCAGCTCCATCTAGTTTTTTCACTGCAAAAAATTGTAGAAAGCATACGTTGATGATGAATTTGTCGAAAACATGAAGATGTCGATTAAATAATAATTTGATATATTTAATTTTTCTTCTAACACAGATATGTAGCGTCATTGTAATAAGATGTGTCGCAGACAGGTGAATATCTCAAAAAAATAATTCAAAGAAGATTCGCAAATGTATTTAAATTTAGGATTGTTTTATCGCTTTGCGTCAAAAATTGATGTTTTAACACAAAAATCATTATAACTCGAACAATATTTAGAATCACTTAACATTGCTGGATTAACGTATTGTGGAGAAATTTTTATATTGGTATTAGGGTCTTAAAAATGTAGTTAATTTTAAACCATGCATTTATTAAAAGGTTAAAATTGGCGAATTTTTCGACCACGGATAGGGGTCCTTCTCAGTGCCAGATTTTTTCATCATTTTAAAAACAAAAAGACACTCCGTAATCCAACAAACACAATATTCACAACGTCACAGGCACATTGAACAGAAGCAGACACTTTTATAGTTCGGGAGGAATTTAATAATTCAGTAAGTCAAAAGAAATAAGTGAAAAAACTCAAAAAACAAATGTTTGAATAATATAAAAAGTTAGTAATTGATCGTACAGTTAGAGATATCCGCTTTATTTCAGATCACGAAGAAAACTGACCGAGTATTCTCAGAGGTACTATGATTTAACGACTTTAAGAAAATGGAAAGAAGAGTACTTACAATTTTTAGCTACCGTAAAAAAACAGACTGGCCACATGGGGCGTAGTCTGTGGGTCACATCTCCACCTGGCGAACGTAGCCGGCAAGTGTTTTCAAGCCATTTTCCCTTTTACAACCGGTAAATATATTTTCGAAAGATTTCCTACATCGGTTCTTAATTTGACAGCATTCATATTACTAGTAATATGACACATTTCCAACACCAGACGTTTTCGATAGTTAGGTTCATTCGCAATAATTTTCGAGTTTTCGAAATCGAAAAAATGATGTTTTTCAATACTGTGCTTAGTAAGCATTGTATGCTCTTCAGGGATCTTATTTATATCCTTTAGGTGTTCTCTAACCCTTACTTCTAACGGATGTTCAGTTTTACCTACATAAACCGCCTTCAAATTTTGTCCTTTGCACCAAATTCGATAAACAAGATTGCTATTTTGTAATTTATTTCCTTTGTCTTTAGTTGGTCTCAAACCCGATGAAAGGTCTCGCTTGTTTTTAAATGCCGCAGTAATGTAATGTTGCCCGAGAATTCTCGTGATTCTTTCAGATAAACCTTCAACGTAGGGGATGCTAATAAAAGTCCTAACTTCCGCGTTTTGAGCTGTATCCTCAATTCTACGCTGTTCGCTTCTTGCCAACATATTCAATCTAAGATTGATGTTCTCCCTAACAACATTTTTCAGGTACAAGTTTTCATTCAGAGTGTCCTCCACCAGTCGAAACTTATCTTCATGAGATTGTTTATCGGATAGTAGAATATCTCTGTCGACCATATTAAAAACTACGCTTTTTTTATTTTGTTGGATGATTCGATTCAAAATTAAGGCACCTGCCGGACCAAGTTGGTTTACGAAACCATTTAAAAATTATTTCCTGGCTGGCATTCCTTTGAAAACTGACCTCCGGAAAATTTATGGCCCTATGTTGTTCCTTCTCTATTGTGAATTTAATACCAAAATCGTTCAAATTGAAGATTTGTAGAACTTAACCTACTTTATTTTCTGGGAGAGCTACTAGTATGTTGTCGACATAACGAACGTACAATGGTAACTGGAAACCTATTTTCGGAAAATAACTGTTTCCAACTCATCCATTACCATATCGGCTAAGACCGGTGAAAGAGGCGAACCCATTGGTAGTCCGCTTTTTTGAAAGTATGTTTTTCCGTTAAAATTGGAATCCGTTCTATTAAGGCATAATCTAAGTGCTTCTTCAAAATCTTTCGGCACATGTCGTAAGTCGCGCTACCTAAGTACGATATTATAGGCCTAAGCGGGGTATTAGTCTTATGGATTTTAGGAAGGCCATACATTCTCGAAGCCTTATTGTTTTGATTTACTGAGTTATTAAATTCCTCTCGAACTGTAAAAGTGTGCTTCTGTTCAATGTGCCTTTGAAGTTGTGAACATTGTGTTTGTTGGATTACGGAGTGTTTTTTACGTCAACAACATCCACCTTCCCTTCTGCGGTGTGAGAAAATACCCCTAAGCGTCCTAGAATCTTTATTCATATCAGAAATGGCATGTCTAATTTTTTTGACTTCACCAATTCAAAGAGATTAACATAAAAGCTCATAAAAAGAAAATTGATTTGTGGACCTTCAGGGTTCTTTTCTGCGATCGCGTCGCACTTATATTCGAACATTTGTACAAGTCCACTACATTGTTCAACGTTAGCATCTTTGTTCCTTTCAGCTTGGCCACATTGTCTGAAACCAGGCGCTTTTCTAGATTTTTTTCTAATTGCTGCACACTGTACCCCTGGAATGCATTTAATCTTTCTGAAAACAAAATTTGATTAACCTCACTTTTTTCAACTGCACTTTTTTAGTATTATTAGTATAACAATATACAATAAAATTATAAATTGAGAACACATTACACTTTTTTAATTAAAACTAAGAAACTAGCAAAAAGAATTAAAAAATATATTCAATAAATTATGTTTTCCTAATATACAAATTAATTTTAAATATTTGAATTAGTAAGTTGGTATTACTGAGCAGATTAGTGGAATAGCCTTCCTAATTCATTTGTTAACCTAAATCTTACCATTTCAATTAGTAGAAAGTGATAAAATTAATAATTCAACAGTCAGATATAATGCTACTAATTGCATTAGTAGAATTTCTGCTAATTCGGATTTAGAGAGGGGATTCATGTAATTCGCGGTCTTTAAGAAATTCAAAGAATTCAGGGAATTAAATAAATTTACGGATTTCATTTTTTTTTTTGTACATTGCATTTTCAAGAACATCCATCTAAGAACTCACTGAATACAAATAATTCGAATACAATGCATTTTCTTGATAAAACGCATCACAGTAAGGTTCCTTTAAACCATTATTCTTTAGTCAATAAATTTTCAAAATTTCTATTTATTTACAGCTGGCTTGACAGTCTCTTCAGAAAATCATACTTTACATATTTCATATTTTACATGGTAAAATATTTTTCAAAAAAGTGAAAGTCAGTCCTGCAGTACATTTCAACGAGGAATTCAATGGTGATCTTCATTTTGACCTTGAAGTTGACCCCCAAGGCTTTTTGAAGGTCAACTTTGTTTTTTTAAATGGAAACCCACTTTTTTACATCTGCAATCAATATAGCGGAAAATTCTACGTTCAAGTACGTACCCAAGTCATAGGTCAATTGTAACTTTCAAGGTCAGTTAGAGGTTATTTGAAATTAACCAAGTTTTCCAAGAGGTCAGTGCAATTCCTGAAGTAAATTTCAA
>JAWWLR010000149.1:48895356-48910465 GCA_035041075.1 Acraspis erinacei
ACATCTGAAGATTGCTATACACTACCTAAAATTGTACGTCAGCATCACCCATCTCACGTATCTCCCCCCAAATAAACTAAATGGGAGTGAGGTATTCAGAGAGTAAGAATGGACATTTAAAAAGAAATCTGACTACAAACTCAACCAGCAAGCTATCACATTGGAGGAAGAAACTGTCGACGCATTGCCCTTTGACTCAGACAAGGTATGGCTGAACAGTAGTTTTGGATCGCTTTCGGATGTTTGCATCCTCGTTAGGCACACGCGTTCCATCCTGAAATGTAAAATTATTAGTAATTTCTTATTACTAGTTAGTAGTATGCCTTGATTTATAGGATATACCGCCAGTGAGCGAACCAAGTGATTGTTGGGAAAGTTGAAGATCGATTGCATGTATGTATCCTGTACTTCAGTGCCTTCAAGAAAAAGTGTTGACTTTCTTGACCCTTTTTTAATCTTCTTCTTTCTTGAAGAAGCGTCCTCTACTTTTCTTTTCCAATCACCAGTAAGGATATTCGTAACTGGTAGTAGTTCCGGAAGAATCACTGAAGTTCTAAGATGATCTGACATCATCAAAAATTACGTTAATAAATAATTGTATAAGACAGAGATTAATAAGGTATTCTCTTAAACAAATACAGTTGATGAAAGTGTTGTTTATTTATTTAAGGATTTGATGACAATTTTATTAAACATGCAAATTCAATTTTTTCGTCCGCTTAAATGCAAATTTTTCTAATATTAAAAAAAATACATTTTAAACGATAATCATACCATCTTTCATGAAAGCTGATTTATTGTACATGATTCCATTCTTTTCTAGACAAGTAGACTAATATGGAAGGAACGTAAATCGTTATGAACCGTCCCAAGAAATTGTTCGAAATTGTATTTCCATATATCAATTCGAAGTCTTGATCAATCTGCAAAAAAAATGCTTTGAATATTAAGGAAACCGTGTTTTCCACGATAATAAGAATTCAGATTAAATATCTGTATTTAAAAAAGCAGATAAGAGGGTTAAAATAAAAATGAGAACAGTTACCATGATTCTGTTATATTCAAAAAGTCGTGGATATGTCTGACAATATCCACAATTGATGGAGAGTCTAAGAGTGCAATCACGTTGATTATTAAATGTTTCGATTAAGGATGTACTCGTAGTCTGCTTTTTGTTTGCATCAGACATTGTTAGTTGGATCGAATATATCTTAAATAGAATTGATAATTTTTAAATTAGAGAAGAAAGAATCCAGGTGATTTTGAAGCTCTTTTTCCAATTCCTGCACACTGAGCTTCTCGAATGCACTTAATTTTTCTGAAAACCAATTTGGGTTAACCTAACTTTTTCAACTGAACTTTCCCAGTTTCCTTTAATCTATTAACTATTCACTCACAAGAAAACACATACGCATTTTAAAAACACCAAAAAGATTTCACGAAAAGCATAATATATGTTGCACAAAATCACTAATCATTCGGAGTTAAAATCCTATTGAGAGTCCTCTTATTCACACAATGCGTAACCGTAACTTTTTGGAAACATAACATCGCAGCTGCGTCCAGGCAGCAGCAGCGTGATTGTGCCTGCGCTATACATAGGACGCCATTTAAGTTCAGCGCTATATTAAAAATTGTACTTGCTACAAAATTCTTTAAAATTACATTAAACATTTTTGTCAGGAAAATGGTAATTTTTATATTATTCAACAATGCGGGACACGTAAAATCAAATAGTTTCATTTGCTTCAAAAATTTGAGTCCATTTTGCAATTCAGAAATGGTTTCGATTTCCTGATTTTTTTTGTATTAATCACACGTTTGTACTAAAATCTCATAACTTATAACTAACTAAATTAAATTTTATTTATTCAGTAAGACTAAAACACCTATCTAGCCGATTTGATGGATGCATTAAAATTTTTCTTGAAGTTTGAACTTGGCAATTTGTCAGGGTACGATCGAAATATTCTGAAAAGTAAAAGTACTAAAATTATAAAATTGCCGAAATATGAAAATTCCGAATTTTAAAGTTCCTGAATAATAAAATTCATGACAGTTTATAATATGACCCTATTCGAAAATTCTCGGAGAAAAAATTCCCGACAGAAAATTACCGAATTATAAAATGTTCAAACCAGAAAATTTCCAGAACTTAAATAATTTAAAAAATTGTTTCGTTTAAATATTATTTATTTATTTTAAATCGAATAAACAAATAAGTTTATCAAGCAAAATTTTTTTTAATATTCAAAACTTTATAAAATAATTTTTTGAATTTAAAATAACAATAATTAAGAAGAATTTGTTTCTGAATAAGAAATTTTGTTCAAAAATGTGCATAGTTTTTTACAGATATTTGATCATTGTGTTTCTAATAAATAAATAATATTTATTTCTAAAGAACAACCATTTTTTGAATTGCTATAATTAAGAAATTTCATAATTTTGAAAGTTTTCACGGGGATTTTATTACTCGGGAATTTTATTGTCTTACTTCGACAAAATAAAATAAAATGACCGACACCCTAATAATAATTGTATAAATTTGAGATAAATCGGATAATGTGCCCGAATGAATAACTTAAAAATATTAAACATTGAATTTACAATTCGTAAAAATAGTTGAACAGTATTTGATGAATTTCGTAATATTCTATAGTAATTGAATAGTTTTTTGTTTTACTGAAATGCTGCTCATCTTAAAAAAATATTTCCAAATAATCTTCATCATAATTCATCAAATCTATTAAGAAATGTTGTACAAATCGTAGTTAATATATTGAAATAGAGGTAGGAAAGTATGATACTCCGTGCAGTGTAGCATATTATGATGGCTTTTTATTTCTGATAAAATATCAAATATGAATAAATATGTAATTTTTCAAATTAAATTAGAAGATAAAGAAAACACATTAGATAAAATTGAAATATTTGTTCGACAACGACATTTTCAGCAATATTTCATTTAACAATTTATCTATACATAAACGCTCAGCTATATTAGCATAGCGACATATTATTATTTAACGTATAGGATAATGATACATATTAACATACATAAGAATGTCCGCTCTCTACTTCTGACATTGCCTGTAATTGTTAACATTTTTAGATAATTTCTCAAAAGCAAGGAAAGGGTCAATTTTGCTAGTCATCCGGTCGTATACGAATAGAACTTGTATTACTTAAATGAATAAATGAATCAATGAAATCTGACGCTTCGACAAGGAAAAAGTACGGGCTTACGACCCTCAACATGGACACGTGTAAGGTCATGCATATGGGGCATTATTTCTTAAGTGTAACCACTCAAAAAGTCAATGTTGTCCGATTTAAGTTAAATTTAGCAACGTGTTACGCTATAAAATAGTAGATGCTGGGGACAAAATTTTGTTATTCGAATTCATGTATGCAATCTCTTCTGCATATATGCAGAAGAGCTGCGTCCATTCCGTGCTTATACGCCCCAAGCTATATAGGCCATATATGAGAGTCTGGCGCATGAAAGTGTGCGTTGCGTGTAATTCGATGTGCGCGTGCGCGTAGTAGACCTGTGTGCTTTCTCACGCAGTACCCCCTAAATATAAGCGACACAGGAGTGGGAGCCCCTTTTACGATCGTATCTTTGAAGTTCCTGATTCCCGAGCTTGACGTATCTTTGGAGTTGGAGTGTAGCCTACTTCGTCACATATGCAATTGATTATCTTCTTGAAATGGTCAGGAATTATGAGAAGTTACGAAAAAGTGGGTACAGATCCTTGGTCGAGTTCTTATCATCAGAAATGAGAAAAGTGCATTTACTCTCGACAAGAAAATGTATGGAAACTTTCAACAAAATGTAGAAGGTTATTACTTGTCGAAAGAGGTAAAACTTGCTTTCCTCAAATCATTCGGACATGAAATAGTAGCCAATTCATGAATATTTAATTTTATAGATAGCAGTAGGCTTCATTTTGACTGCAATGAAGGAGTCAAAGTTGTTGAGTGGTAATTATATACTGATTTTTTAGTGAAACAGAGACGATGACAGTTATGTGAAGGCAAAATAACCCTGTATTGTGCCATAATTAATATTGTAGCACGAGATAAATTAACGGATTCTGTCTTTTAGTAATATCCTATTTTCGGTTACTTGGTCAACCTAAGTGTTTCTAGATAATTGTTTTGCAATGCCTTGGTCGGTCACGAAAAGTGATACATGGAGGTCATGATTCATTGCTAAGTTTACCAAAAGCATATTCAAATCAACAGGAGCAAAATCCAAAAAAATTGTGTTGGGAACTTGACGAGATGGCGCTAGTGATTAACTCTATGAATTACGTCGCCACCTTGGGTCATTTATGCAGTTTTTTTTTGTCACGCTGAAGCGTACATTTAACATGTTCGATGGGCTAATACAAATAATTGCAGACGAAGGTAATCAAAAGTTGCCAATAACTGGTGCCACATTCCTATAGTTGCATTTAAATATTGGATGTTAAAGAGGAATTTATATATTATGAATTTAATTTCTTGATTGCTAAAAAATATTAACTATTTTAAAATAAAGCCTTTGATACACAATATACTGTTTGTCCTACCCTCCGAGAAAACAAGCACGTGAAGCAGTTAAAGGATGTTTGGTGTTCTTGACAATTTTAAATGATAATTAAAAAGGAAGAAATGGCGTACTTAGCAGAAGCGATACTGTAGGGTACAGAGATTTAATTTTTCTAAAGATAAACATAATTTTTTCTATTGAGCGTACATTTCCATGTAGCAGGCATAAAGTTGTATATAGCGGGTGTAAAGTTTCATGTAGCGGGCGTAAAGCTTCATGTCGGCCCAGCGGTGGAGAGTGCATGTGCAAATCTCGAATGAGCTGCAAGCGGCTACATTACGCCTACTCCACGTGCATGCAATGGTGCGTTTGCAAGGAGGATCGGACAAAAATATGTTTTTTTTCATGCCCACAGGGTTTCTGGGAACAAAGACACGACATGTTTTAATTCAATTGGTTGTCTCTATTTCTTCTTAAATAACCCTGGTATATTTGATGTGCTTCACGGTTTGCTTGAACTATACTTTGCGGGACTGGCCTATGTACATCAGCAGCTTCATTATTTTGTAAATAATCCCTGTATACTTGATATGCTTGTAGGTTTACTTCGTGGTTTTCTTGAGGGTGCGCTGGATGGATTACTTGTTGGTTTACTTCAGGGATTGCTTGATGGTTTGCTTGTGGGTTTACTTCAGGAATTGCTTGATGGTTTGCTTGATGGTCCTCGGGACGGCTTCCTTGTAGCACTCTTCTACGTGCAGTTGCTGCTTCATCATTCGCACAAACCAATGCAAACGGACGGTTCACACCCAATCGGCGAAGTTCTTCAGGCTGCAGTCTTACAAGCATGTGATTTCGTCTGTCATATACACGATTAGTCTGGCCAAACAAATTAGATAGTGGTCTAATCCACTCTCCTTCCCTCCATCCAATGATGACGGGACCCCTTCGTATTAAAACTGAATTTGCATCGAATTCAGTCATCTGTTCATCCACGATTCTTCGTAAACTAAATAACTGCGGAGTAGGTCGAAATAAAAATACCTGAATAGGAGGAAAGTCGTCACTATGTAATCCGGGAAATAAGTCTTCTAAACTCTGTGAACTTAATCCTGTCAGAAGAAAAATATATAAATTAAAATCCTTACAATATAAAATGAATTAGAATTATTAAGTAGATAAATGCATTGTAAAGGGTAAATCGATTTTCTTAAGGTTTTGAACGTTCAAATCATACAAAATTACAAGGACAATGATCTTTTTCCTTTTAGAAACATTATACCCTGAATTTTTATTATTTTCTAAAATGATGTCAAAACATGATACTTTTTGTATAAATCGGGAAATGAGCCGCACAATCCATGTAGGAATCCAATCAGGGATCCAGCTGAATACTCCCGGTTTTAACCGTGCGCTAGTCAGGGAAACTGGCCGGGATCCGGATAAAAACGTCACGGTAAAGTGGTGGGATCCCGGCTTCAATACCGGCCGAGATTGGGTCGGGTAATCCGGCCACAAAGTGGTTAAAAACTGTTGCTTCAGGCGACAAATTGGTAAATTTTTTTCTTTCTTTTCAGGCAGATCTTAAAGAATGCGGTGTAATTTGAAAGTCACATCAAGTTAACCAATCCTGGCGAGGAAATTGGAGTAGAATTTGAAGCACTGATAGAATCTCCTAGAAATTTGGAAACCACGTAGCGATTTTAGGTTAGGAAGGAGGAAACGAAAAAATGTATACAGAACAGTATACTTTAATTTAAAATAACAATTATCCGCACACTAAGTGGGGGTTTTAAACTAATTACTGAAATAAGGTGTAGATTTTAATAACGGATCAAGACTTTATTTCCAAGCTTTGAAGAGACAACGCGACGTGAGTGCAATGTGCATCCTCGTTCGAGGTGCGAAACTGAAACTTAATGAGTGTCTACGCAGACGCCAGATGCAGAAGGCGCCATGCATTGTGGTAAATGTCAAAGTATAGCGACTAAATATTGTCTGTTGCGCATAGCAGAATCATTTCTGTTTTACTGGTCCAATACATCTTTAAATTACAATTTTCAAATAATAATTCCTCCAACCGGCGCTAGCCTAGGCGTGATCCGAACATAAACCTTGTTGAAGTAGGGCTAACCAGGGAAATTTTTGCACGGACAAAAAGAATATAAAATACCTTTTGATGATTGGACGGATTATGAATAGTTTTTTTGCACAGGGTCCTTTGGTGTATATTGTAAAATGAAAGCTCGTAAGTATACTCTCAGAAAAATTGATTTTAGGTACCCGGTATTAAACAAATCTGGATCTAGATCTCGGAAACTACAATCTCTAGATGTCAACAAATATATAGTACTGTAGAATATCTTAGATGATATAGAACTATAATCTGCGATAGTAAAAGCTGTAACCCCAAAAATATCTCGTAACTTGTGAAAACGTATTCATAAATAGCGATAGTTACCAACAAAAAATTTGAGCACTCGAATCTGTCTAGACGCCGTTGTCGTTGTTATCATGCTATGTATACTGAATAACTTTTGAAATACTAATCATATTGTATTCCGCTTTGGCACACGTTTTTAATTACCTAAAAGAAAGTTCGGCTTCATCAACTAATAATTTTCAACCAACTATTCTTGTTTTAGCCATCATAAAAATTACTATAAAATAAAAAATGTCGCTCAAAACTGGATAGATAAACGGTGGTTGCGAGTTCCAATTGTAACTCTGACACAGCTGACAACTTACAATTAGTTGTTAAAAGAGTTGCTGCCTGTGACGGAGAAACTGGAAGGCACCATTTATCACAGAAAACTAATGGAAAAATTGGGAAGAGGAGGACGCTCTTGCGAATCTATTTTCACAGTAAAATTCAATTCTGATAAGTTCATATATTTATATACGTTACTGCTGAGAGCACACCATTTTAGATGCTGGAGAAAATCCTTTACTGGCTTGACTGTATAAGAAACTCATGAGGGTTCTCACGCTCGGGTCATAGGCAATCACCGTTGATTGCATTCAGCGACCTCCATCTAGGCCCGATGGGTACCAATAGTACAAGAGCGCATGTGTTTTCCCATTACCGGCGCTACCCCCATGCCAACGATAGGGTAGAAGGGGAGCAAACTCAAAACAGACAGTGCATTATCTGCCAAGTACTCGACTGGAAAATACCTCCAGGATACAGAATATTACAGTTGACCTCCAAGACGTTGCGGTGGGTGGTATATAGAGTTAACTTCCAAAGCATTGGACGGTTCTGCAGGCGAATTCTTATTTGACATCTACGGCTTTGAACGGTTTATAGCGCGATAACATTGACGTCCCTGCAAGGCTTTGTACGGCTTCAAAGGTGATATCTTTGGCTGAAACTAATTTCCCCGATAAATCGGGTTCAATATTAATTCTCTTAGGTTCATTTCTCAGGCTCTGCGTAAAAGTGTAAGTACCTCGAATCTTGTTTGATTTTAATTTGATATTTAGCACGTTGGAGGTTTATGCCGGGCCATCTGTTTTAGAGAGTATTTTTCAAAAGGCTTTCTTGGTTTTGAAAGAAGTTTTTTATATAATTTTTTAGTGGCTTTTTGGATAGAGAAAGCTCGTCGTACTTCCAGTCAGCTACTAAAGTAGCTGAGTTAATGCCGTATATGCGAAGAGCTGGCGACTGAATTAAAAATTGAGGGCACGGAATAGAGAACTAGCGTACCCAATCCAACGAACCGTCCACGGCTGGCATAAAGCGAAACTGTATGCACCAAAACGAGGGCGCATTCTGGAAAATATTTCTCAAATCTTTGTGGGTATACTCACCGCCCACTTCGACTCAAGTGGTGGGAAACGTGTTAACACCCTCACGAATTGCGTAAGACTAGTAACAGGGATTTAAAACTATCGCCATTTCAATGCGACTTTATTATTCGCTGGACCAACGAAGGATAACTTGTGACCTTGGGTAGACAGCTCGAAGTACCTTCGCATCGGTTCCGAGATGGCAATGCGTCACAGAGATTTTCGCCAGCGGCTTGATCACAACGTGTAATCTCTACGCACTCGTCCGATTCGGGAGTAGTAGTAAATATTCCGTCTCCCTTCGACTACGAGACTGTTCAAGCTATCGATAATACGTTCATAGAATTAGGACGCTTATAAAACTTTATTATTTGTACAATAACCATAAATGGATTTTCAATCTGCACTCCAAAGGCTGCATAACGATTTTCACCTAAGTAGAGCTGCAAAACATATATTATAGCCACTCTATTAAATTTGTGTTGTATTTTTCACCCTATGCTATTACTTCAATGTCTGATTGAAATACCCCCGCAATATAGACGGGAGAGTTTAGATTTACACCTCATGGAAGAAGTCAAAGGTTTTTCGACAAATCCCCCTGCAACCTGGACGATGAAGGGGAAGCAACTGGTGCAATATTTTTATCATCGCATTGCGATCACATGTAAGCCATTTAAGCTCAAATATATTTACGGACGTTCCCGTTTTAATTTATATTATAAAAAAGGAGAGAACTGGCGAATGACTAATACATTTTTTCTTTCGCATAGGTAAAAGGATTAAAATTTCAAATTGCCTGGATTCTGCTAACAGGCTGTTGAGAAGGGGGATATCCTATTGTTATAAATTGCTTCTCATTTGCTGAGCATTTGGGGATAAAAATAATATTTTAGATAAATTTTAATTAAATCGCTTCGCAATAGCTGGGAGATGGGTATACGAAGTGACAATTTAGTGTGTGCGCGAAGAGGGTTCGATCAACGGTGATTGCGAGATCCAGTTGGAACGATCACGGAGTTACGACACACACAGTTGACAGTGAGCAATTGGTTGCCAAAAAAATTGCCGCTTGTAATCAAGCAACTGGAAGGTGCAATTAGTAGCAAGAAAAACTGGTGAGCACAAGACATTCCTGAGGATAATTTTCGCGGGAGAAGTCAGCCTAGAATAGTGCGTCGATTCATCTGCCCGTTACTTTCGTCTCCTTCTTTATTTTTTCCCCTACCGTTTTCCCAGATATTATTTATGTCTGTGTTTTCTAAGAGGACACTCAGTATATTCACATGATTTTCATTAATGAAGCTTCGGGCTATCGCTGTTACAACCAAATAATTTTGGATGCCGGATAAAATAATTTAATCCTTTGAATGGGAATCGTATCTCTAATTTTAAGGCTTAGTTGACGACTTTTTCTAGTGAGAAAAGATACATAAATGAATACCGCTGGAGGCGGTGAAGAATTTCCTTTTATTATCCGTAAAGTGCGGAATTGAGGGCATATAAAGGTCAAAAGCCATTTGACATCGCTTATGATCGAATTTATCCACGGAAATTATTTGGGTAACTGAATAAATATTTTTATTTGATATTTTAAAAATTGTTTGCGAGGCGATAACAACCATTATAATTAATCAGATCTAAAGGTCATGACAATATATGAATCTTCTTTTGAGCATCGAAAATGCTATTGAAAAATAGAATATTTAAATTATCAGCCGAGAAACGTTAGGTATAAAAAAAGTTAGAATATTTTTTTCTATGATATGGTAAGAGATAATGGTAGCGTGGTTGCTCAGGTAGCAAGAAAACATTTTTCTCAGTATAACAGCCCTATAATAGCCCGAATCCATTCCAAATCAGGCAGGACTCTACACTTAAAATCACTGAATCTCGCGAGCGCTAAATACAGTAAATTTCCACTTATATCACCTCTCCCGTATGTCCCTGCGCTGGTAGTTCCCATACCCCTATACGAAATTACTTCCCCGTGCGCAGTTCCTTCACCTCCCACCACGGTCCCTATGTGGACTATACGGTCACGCCCGCGAGAGGGCCTGACCAATTAAAAAAGAGGACCGAAGAGCGGGAAGTTTGAACTGAGTAATTTAATATGACCTCATGGAATGTAGATAACTTTTCCGAGAAAATATTCGAAACGGCAAAGTAACTCTTAAATGTCTGAATAGTAAAATTCTTCAAGTGTAGGAAATATTTTCTCAGTCATGTTCCATTATTTTGTCGATTGTCGACCCTTCAGTGTCCCGAAATATAATCATCTGTCCGAAATCTGAGACGAAAGTACCCGATCTGATACACTAACCTCAAATTTTTGATATTTCATTTCGTGAAACTGAAAGATCTCCGACAAAAGAATGGAATACGACTGATAAAATAATTCTACACATCTACACATGTAAGTTTGATGATTGCTAAATAACCTTGGTAGACAGCCGAATTCTGTTTTGTCGCAACCGAATTTTCTACTTTTTCTTCGAAACAATGATAGATATGGAAAAATGTTAACTTAAAAGTTCGCACGTCTAAAAAGTTCTACGAAAAATGTCTCTTGTTCTTTTGTGATATTTTTTATACTTCACGAACAAAATCAAAAACTACATTTTTAGGGGGGAAAACATTCTCCCGTCCTCAAAAATGGTTTATTCCGCATGACGCTGCTAAGATGCCTTTCGCTTATTAGTATAAACTTAAAAAAATATTCAGAAAAATAAAAAAGGTGGAGTTTTCCCGTAATTATATTTTTTCATGTTTTCAAAATTTGAAAAAAATAATCAAAAAGATTTTCTTAAAAACCCTACCTTTTTAATTTTTCTAAATATATATTTAAGTTTCTACTAATAAAATAGAGGTATCTTAGCAGCATCATGTTGGTTAAACAATATTTTAGATTTATTGTATGCGTAGTTATAGTCCCTGAGTTATGTTATCAAATCCAGCAGTATAATAATGTATAATGTTTGTATGTGGCTACCTCTGCAAATATTTGATTTAAGTGTAACATTAGGATTAGAGTCTCATGGAGCGAGCGAATATTTTTCTAATTAGTTTTAACACAAAGAAAAATATATTCCTAAGTAATTAAATATATTCTTGAATTATGTTAGTACTGCTTTATCATAAGTAAAATAATTTCTTGATTCTGATATACGTTAGTGTATACTATTACTATAAAATGTCAAGATATTAAACTATAATATTCAATCCATAATTTTATCAACTCTATAATTCTGTTGTGACCATTCGTATTAGCTAATGACTATTTTTATTAAGTAAAATTTGTTTATCCAGAACTTTTTCGAGATATTCAGAGACTCTTATTTTATGGCCAGGCTGACTGTTATAAGAAGTTCAGACTCACTATCAGCGATTATCGAGGTATCCTTTTGGAATGGTCAATACGATCATCGTTTCTTCACTCATATCGACCATCCACGGATGAGCAAATGACCCCTAGCAGAGGGCCAACCCGATCAGTTACCGCTGGCGTGTTCACTTAAAATGATTGATTAAAATGATTCACAAAAAATAATAAATATAAAGTGCATATGAATATTAGGAATTATTGTAAATTCATATTTAAGATAAAAAAGATATTCCTTTCTTTAAAATTAAAATCGATAATTTATTTTTGATGAGAAAATCTAATAAATAATTTAAATTCTACTTTACAAGTCTTTCTTGCGAACAAAGAATTATTTTTAATAATTATTATAATTATAAGTCTCTTATAAGAGAGAAACTGGAATATATAGGAAAAAGACAACAAAAATAAAAAATGTAAGATAATCAAATCAAACCCCTAAGATGGCTAGGTCCACTGTCCGCGGAGATCAATTCGACTA
Organism: Acraspis erinacei; assembly: GCA_035041075.1. Taxonomy (NCBI): domain Eukaryota; kingdom Metazoa; phylum Arthropoda; class Insecta; order Hymenoptera; family Cynipidae; genus Acraspis; species Acraspis erinacei. The sequence continues at coordinate 48,907,555 of JAWWLR010000149.1, forward strand.
TGTGAGATGATTAAATCGACCCTCTATGATGCGCGAAACGATTTTTTTCATAGCTGGGCTCACCGAAAATATATTAAAAAGTAGAACTTGAAGAATTTATGTTATTAGGTCTATTTAATGAGGTCTATTTTATTATCAGGGTTATATATTTTATGGGTGGTCTCAAGCCTACCCAGCCCACACGGCTCCGACGCTCACACGCTTCTTTACAATAATCGATTCCTCCCATGTGATGATCAGTTTGACTCTCCAAGACGTTCGAGTCGATCAACCGAAATGATCAAGTCGAGACTCTGAGATAATCGATTTGAACCTCTTATTTTGGAACTTCTAAAGATAGTCGATTTAGCCAACTTAAAGAGCTGCCGTATAGTTGACCCTTCGATATGGTCTGTCGGATATTTATATGGCCAAATTGACCTTCAATTTTTGTCTGTGTTTTTTTTTATCAAAGACCCTTTCTACCATTAAAATATTCTATTCGTACAAAGTAGCCAAGTTACATTAAACCACGGAATTAAACTGTTTCTTTACTCATATGCAAAACCCTCATTTGATAACTCTCTACAAACATCGAAAATCGTCAATTCCGCAACGCACTTGGCTATGAGTAAAATTGCCAGAATCTAATTTTAGTATTTAACGTTAAAAAGATGAATTTTAAATCAAAGTACCTTCTTGATTTCGCGTAAATACGAAATAAGTTTTCCACATAAAGTTTGTTAAACGAATTGAGTTGATTTTATATTTTTAACCGCGTATTACAAATGCTAACACCGTATATGATAGGCCACGGCCACATACGGCTCAAGAGATATCTGAATGTTCTAATTCTGCGAAGTTAATTTAATTGCGAATGATTGAAAGAATTGAACGTCTAGAGATTGTGTTTAGTTAAATCCTATATCACAAGTTTGATTATCCAATTCTTATAATTTATAACATTATTATATATTTACCGATACAGTTGAGGAAAACGGCTAAAATGAAGGATAGCGTAAAGATGAGGATTCTCATTTTCTGCTAGAGATGGTATCGATTTACAAAAAAATTCCTCAACAGCGTCACTGATGAATGTGCTATAAGATTCCAGACAAGCACACTTTTATGATTACACGTTATCTCTACCGCCTTTTGAATATACATGAATAAGCCTGCCATATCCAATTCAAACGAATATTCATCTTAATGGTTAAAATCGTTCGAAACAGTGTATCGTCAACAAAAAAATTAATTCACAAAAAACGAAACTTTTCAACTAGTTTTTTAAAACATCGTTTAAATTTCTCGGTCTTTGCATTTCTCGAGTGAAAACGAACTTTATTTCGTACTAATCGTTTGGGTTGCAAATATTTAAGGCCTGGCTTCAATAAGTAGGGGAATTGATTTTCAGGGACGCGACACGTAGACTTAAGAACTGGTCTTCCCACAGTTATGCGAAATATATTATTTCCTACAGTATTGTAGGCCGGAATCCATTTATTGTTGTGAGAGTAAAGTGCGCTTTTTAAAAAGATAATTTTTCAAAGTGATACATAATAATTTTTACACCTAACCAACTGTAGGATGACTAATTGTAGAGAAATTTATTATGAACTTAAATTTACGCACCAAGGAAACCTGTCGAGTGAGAAGCAAACCTAGCCAACAACAATTTTTAAAAATCAAAGAATTTCATTTTAAGGAAAAAGCCAGGGACTAAAAACAAATCTTGCAAAAGTCAGAGAATTTCTCAAAGTTTCAATAATTGTCAAGCAGAATAAATGTGTAATTTTCAATAATAATTTGAAACGGTTTTATTCCATTAATTAAAGATTCTAGATTTAAAATATTACAAGTTTAGGATTCTGGTGTTTAACTATTATTGATCAGGGTAACATATTCAACAGTATTTTTTTTACAATTCAAATATTTCGTAGAAAATCAACTTGTTGTTTCATATTCATATTTTGGTGTTTGATAAGTAAACTAAAATTTTTTTGGGATGAGAATTCAACTGTGTTTTTGAAAATTTGTCTTCTTGTTTTAAAAGTACATCTGCTTTAGTAGAAATTTCATGTTTCTTGCATAAAATTGCAACTGTTTGGTTGAAATTCAACAATTTTGTTTAAAACTCATCCCTCTTGGTTGAAAATTCAACTGTTTTGTTGAAAATTTGTCTTTGCTGGTTGAAAACTCAAGTATCTTCGTAGAAAATTTACTTCATGTTCAAAACTAATATTTTAATGTTGAAAAGTCAAACTAAAATCTTCTTAGTATGAAAAGTGAAATATATATTTTCAGCAAATTTGTCCTTTCGATTAAAAAATTTATCTGTTTAGTTGCAAGTTTAACTATTTTAAACTATTTTTATTTATAATAGATTTTTATCTGTTTGGTAAAAATTTAACTATTTTCATTAAAATTATTTTATCATTAAAAATTGATTTTTGTGAAGAAAATTCGTATTGGCTTCAAGATTCAACAACTTGGTAAACTTTTTTTTCTTTCACGACTGAAAAATCTTTATTTGTTGAAAATTCTTCTTTTAGGTTATAAAATTAATTTTTACATTCTAATCAGAGAAGCTATTAGATTTGTGTAAAATTCGACCCGGCCAGATTTGGTCAAATTTCCACGTTTTGAGACCCTCTGAATCTGAAAAATAGGATTTTACGAATGGGGCTGTCTGCCTGTGTGTCTGTCTGTATGCATGTCTGTCTGTTTCCACGATAAATTTTGAAAAAATTAACCTATTGGATTGTCTTTTGGTACACTCTTTTAGTGTCCTAAACTAATATACCAGGAGCTAGTGACAGAAAAATGAGAACGATTAGTTCGCGTATGCCAATTTAGGTACTTAATATTATGGATATTTGACGAGTTATGAGCAAATAAAATGAGACCGCTCGCTTGCACTGACCAGATAATT
>JAWWLR010000149.1:49015724-49031030 GCA_035041075.1 Acraspis erinacei
TCCTCATTGTGCGCCCGGCCCAGGCTTGGACCAATGTCGGCAGCCAAAGAAGAGCTAACGTTATTGGATCAACATCGGCATTTCAATTGGCCTAGTGTTGTTCCAGTAAGGGTTGCCTATATTAGCTATATAAGTTTTTGTCGATATATCGCCGATGCTTGGCCCGGCAACGGCACATTATTGGGCGAAGTGCTAGTTTCACTTCAGTCTATCATTTTGTACGAGGACCAGCCAAATTCTGGCCCAGTGATGACACATTAATGGACCAAGTGTAACTTTTATCACGGCAAAACATGTTTTAAGAGGAAGAGCCGGATTTCGGCCCAGATTCTGCGCACTGCTGTTCCAAACGTCGTCGTTGCTCTAGCAAAACATGGTTTAATTAGAAAAACCAGAGTCTGGCCCAGCAAAGGTGCATCATTGCGCCTAGTGTTACCTTTACTGAGGGAAACCATTTTTTAAGAGAAAGAGCCAGATTTCGGCCCAGACTCGATGCACTATTGTGCCAATCTTAACTTCGCTTAGGGGTCGTCCATAAACGTGGTACGTGGTTTTACATTCATATACATATATTCTGTATACACTTGTCAACTCGATTGTCAAAAAACGAAAAAAAATTGTTTGCCTATAATAGATGATTTAGATGCATGGTTAGCCTCACCTTTTATTGAATCTGATGACTTATATAAATAAAAAATTTTTAACTTTTGTTTTAGAAATAATTTTGCTTAGATCATGTTTCTCACGTGGGCCTCTTATAACAATTCTTTGTTATGGTTTGTTTAAACAATGCCATTACGTTTTTAACAGAATTTACTATTTCTCGAAATCATTCAATCTTATGCTTATTTCGGAAAATAAGATTTAAAAAATTTTATCAAAAAATAATTGTTAAGTAAATTATATTTGTTTGAACAATTAAACTATACAGTCAGAAAAATAGTTTTATGTACTTTATTGTTTACTCTATTGTATTTTTAAAGTTACCAAAAATAAAATGTAGCATAGCATACCAATGTCACAAAAATTGGACATCTCTGTTAATTCGACTATTTTCTTGAATTAAATATTTACATTTTTATTGAAAATTCATATTTCCGAGTAAAAAATTGAACTGTTTTGTATAAACCCCGTCATTTGCCTTAAAAGTATTTTTTTTAAAGATTTAAACAGATTTCCAAAATCGTAAAAAAAAATAACTCGGAAGATTTTCAGGCATTTTAAAAAATGTTGTATGCTTTAATATAGTTTTCAAATAAGAATTTAAAATAATAATTGAAAAGTTGAAAGGATTCTAAATAATTAAAAATAAAATTATATACGAAAGGAAGATTAAGATACCTATGAAAATTAAAAATGGTTTTTACCTTAGATTAAGAGTTCTATGAAAAATTCATATAAATTTAATAGATATTTATAAATTAAAGGAAAAATTAAAAATAATTTAACATTTCAATATAAAAAAAATTTCATATATAAAAATGGCGGCCCTCGACATGACTCGTCTGTGAGTTACGTGGTTTCTACAACTTAAATATACTTAATGTGACAAAAAAGTGACCAAAGATCCTACCAGTAGTATCCGAATAAAAAGTGCAGTGTTTCTGTTAATCAAATCTCGATATATTAGCACCAGATTCTCCTGAACGCCAATTTTGGCAAACCTAACTTTTAAGCTTTGTCTTTTGAACGCTGACTCTTGCCGGAATGAGACCTAAGGATAAGCTTGCTCAGAGTGTAATTGTAGTGGGTGTCAATCAACAGTCGTTGATGCAGTTTTTTGCTCCAGGTGTCAGGCTCCATATCACCCCGGATGTGCTGGACGTGATGGCACACGGGAAAACGGTGCTTTCTCTAAGTGTCGTAAAAAGCGGTCTCAAACTCGCACAATGACTGAGCCACCTCCAGGACCTCTACAGCCCAAGACGTCGAACGATTTATTAATAGCGCATTCGCTTCCATCCAGCCTCAACTTAAGGAAGTTTCTTCCTGCCGAGAGGCAGTGGATGGACTCTCAACCAAATTCGACGCCTGCACCACAAAGCTCGATTAAACTATCGAAAGGATTGTCAAAGCGGAAAAATCCATTGAAGACCTATCAGAAAGGGTTATCGACAGTTGAAGGTACGATTTCCAATATAGCATCTCAAGACACTCCTATTTCACATGCAGATGAGACCCGAGGATACCGTTCCCACGGCGAATGTCTCCAATCAAAATCATTCGATTATACCTAAGCTCTTAACAGGCATTGTGCCTAATAACCTGATAAAAAATCTCAAAGTATTCAGACTCGGCACCTTTTCACAGGCATAGCAAAAGCCACGACCGATGAAGATCGTCTGCTAGACGGAAACCTCAGCGCATGCTCTGCTCTGATCCTTTTTGGAAGCCAAACGAGAGTCGAAGAATGACGTAAAACTGAAAAGCGTTTGGCTGAGACTGCACAAAACAAAAACCAAGCTGGATGAAATTGCAGTAATGAAGAAACCCCTAGAATCTCGTCGCCAAGCAGGCGAGGGGGATCTGAAATTGGTATTTCGGCGCGGGATTTCAGCTGTCATGAAAGTCACGAGGCGAGAACCGCAGCTTACGCACCAAATTACTATTATTGCGAAAGTCTGTCCCTCCTAGCCACTTTAAAGTTATAATCGTTACCGAAATATGGTTACATAATAACATAAAGTCAACAGAATTAGGTTTCAATAATTTTGATTATTTTCGTTGTGGCCGTAGTGTATCTAAGAGCGAAAATTTGCGTGGAGGGGGTGTCTTGATAGCCACTGATTTCTGCTTAAGGTGCACGTGCACATGTGTTCAGCTCCCCAATAACGCTGACACGGTGGAGAATGTTATGATTAAAGTAGAACTTCGAAAAGCTGTATACATATTTGGAGTTTTCTGCATTCCACCAAATGCAAGCCTCAATAAATATGTTGATGATTTTCCCGTTCTGCAAAATGTATTATGTTCTTTTCCAGAGGCAGCAATATGCGTTCTTGGGGACTTTTAACATGCCTTATGCCAGGTGGAACTCAAACTCCGGCCAAGGGCCCAGTTGTGTACCCACACAGGGTTCTTATCAATTGCATGTAGACAATCGTAATGCAATCCCTGATTCTCTCGAATACTTAGATTTAAAACAAACGCGAACGTCAATGTCTACGGTTCCCCCTTAGATCTTGTCATAACAAACTTTAGTTTTGATCACGTGAGGCTGGCTATCGATCCGCTCTTACCAATTGATAATTACCATCCTCCGTTGACTCTCGAAATAAGTAGGGGAAACATAGCATGCGAATCTAATGACAGAACCACGTATGTCAAATTTAATTTTAAGAAAGCAAAATTTCTATCACTAAACTCATTTTTTATGTAATTCGATTGGGACAATCTCTTACAGAACGTCATGGCAGATGAAGCTGTCGGGACATTCTATGCATACCTATATGTCGCTTTTGATCAATTCGTGCCTCTCAAAATAGTTGAAGCATCTTCCTACCCGTTCTGGTTCAGCAATGAATTAAAAAAATATTAACTGATAAGAAGGTAGACCATCTTTCCTATAAGAAATCACGTAAATTAGCTGATTACATTCTTTTCTCAGATCTCAGAGCAAAGCGCAAAACTTTATCCGACTACTGGTATCAAAAATATATTACTGATACTGAAAATTGTATAATAAGGAACCCTAAATCCTTCTGAACATACGTCAATGCTGCACCCTAAATCCTTCTGAACATACGTCAATGCTGCACCCAAAAACGCTAATATCCCGAATCAAATGTCACTAAGCGATGAGCATTTCAACACCTACGAAGACATTGCTGAGCTCTTCGCAAAATATTTTAAATCAGTATATTCCGGATTTAGCACTAGAGAGCCCCATTTTTATTTCGCAGGAACTATAGATTTCTCAAACTTACAAGTTAGCCGAGAAGAGATTAAACTCAAGTTACTCGAAATCAATGTAAACAAAGGTGCTGGATCAGACGGACTACCCCCCGCTGTCTTGAAATATTGCTGTTCTCGCTTATGGGGCCGTTCCACGTTTTGTTTAACAAATCTATCGCGGAAGGGTATTTCCCATTTGACTGGAAAAAGGCATCGTGGTTGCGATCTACAAAAATGGAAATCGGAATGACGTTGCCAACCACCTGCCAATAACTATTCTCAACGCGAAGCATTGTACATGAGAGACTGTTCCAAGCTTCGGATAATATCATTACAGAGCAACAGCATGGTTTCATGAAGAGGAGATCCACAACTACAAACCTTTGCGTTTACACACACTATCTCGGCTAAATATTTTCGGTTTAAGACGATCTGGAGATACCATCACCTACCTGGTCCCTCGGCCACCTTTTTCTATTGTTCAGCGCTGAGCTGGAGCTCGAAGCGCTGTGGCTCTCAACCGGCGCCTTCTGCATTATGTTACAGGGGTCCATTTGAATGGTATTAGTGTATCAACTCTGTTGCGCCCCACTATGGAAGTCGAGACGAAGGCACTTTGCCATGTACGTTACTTACAGAAAGCTTTCAACATTAATTGTCGAATTTTAATTTTATTCAGTCCTTATTTCTCAGACCTTATTTAGTCAGTTTTGAGGATTTTTTAACCAAATCTGCAGGGAATGTAGTTCGAAATGTCCTTCGACTAATAGATAAAAAATATTTCAAAAATTTATTTAAGCAAAATTGTTGTTCATCTTTTTCTGATTCGTGGCACTTATCGGACTTCTCTAACTTCCAGCGTTTCGTTTATCGAGCGTATTTTGAGTAACAAAAATCGCTCAGGGAGAAACTTGTTAAGGACAGTACAAAGAAGTTTTCTGAAAAATTTAAGCCGAATCAGATTAATATTCAAGAAATTATCCGTTTTATAATACAGTTCACCGGCGCGAAAAATAAAAATTAATCAAGCAATCAGGTAATATCAAAGTATTGCGCATTAAAAAATAATGTTGGATGATTTAAAATTATTTATTTAATATTTTGCACAATAGAATTGTTCTATTTTTTGACAAATCTAAAAAAACTGTATAATCTCTTACTTTTTTTCATTTCATGCTAAGGCGATCAGGCAATTCCTATGGCTATCAGAATATTATCGAATATTTATTCTCAACTACGCAAAATTAGCAAAACCTTTGGCAGACTTGCTAAAGAAGGACGCTAAGTTCATACGGGGATCCGAACAAAGCCGAAGCTTCCGCAAGATAAGCACTTACCTTTTCCGGGATCCCATTTTACAATATCCCGATTTTAACAAAACCTTTAAACTGACCACCGAAGCTTCCGAATATGCAGTAGGAGCAGTTTTGACCCAAGAAAAAGACTCCATGGATATCCGTATCGCATATTACTCAAAAATAATTGGCCCCACTGAGCAGCGTTACTTCAAGTCTGGAAACAGTGTCTTGTCGTGTATTGCGGTGTAACGAACTTCCGCCCATATTTATATGGACGCGAAATATTTTTGGCATGCGACTATGAACCCATCCATTGGATGACATATATTTATAATCCCGGTCCCCAAGGCTGCTTCTCTGGCGCCGAAGACTAAAGGACTACCGATATACCTTCGGGTTCAAGAAGGGAAAGTTGCACAGGGGAGTAGAGGCCTTATCTGGAAGCCCCATCAGATTTGACAAGGATGAAGTGTCAACGGAGGCTGATGACTTTACCAATTCTGATGATTCCACCTCCACGCCACACAACAACACTAATTCCCCAGAACGAAACGCCCCACAAAATTGGGCCCCTCCAAGTAAACCCGGCATGACTACCTACAGGGCGTTGCCTCTTAAGAAATCATCGACTAAGGTCAGTGATAAGAAAGGTAAGAATCCCGAAACAGCTGTCAGAGGGCCAGAGGAATCGAGCTACACTACTCGATCTGGACGTCAGCTAGCGTTAAAGGCATCAAAAGACACATTCAATTCTACGAAACCAGCAGTGACCAGCTCCAGAAGGACAAAATCCTTTCTGAAACCGACCCCCGCGCATCCCAAGAGCTTCGAAGGCAGGCACCTACTGCCATCAACCTCTGGAAATGCCCCCGCGCCAGGTGGAAGAAAAATGTCCTAAAAATTAATAAAAAGAAAATTCATATAAATCTTATAAACCATCACCCATATGATGATTAAGGAGGTCAATCAAAGTGGTATAGCCAGTAGATTCAAGGAACCAAGGAGAAAAGTGACGAGTTTCAAGGCTGCCACATATACCCCCCAATCTTCATCAGGGACGATCGATCTTTCGAAATTTCGAACCCCCCGGTGTACCAGAAGAAACATAGTCTTCTCGCTAGTCTTGTCTCTAATCTACTAATGCCTGAGGGAGATCGCCCACCTCAAAGTGCACCTTCAACTCTACTCAACGCGTGCTTTCCAAGTTTATGCGATAAAATGACTGATGTATATGTAGACGGAGCGTGCACATACAACAAAAGAGGAGAACCACTACAGGGAGACAAACAAACAACGCTGCAGAAAGCCAAGCCCCCACAGTAGCTGCAAGAAAAGCAATTGAAAATGTTATTAGCAAACTGCGAATAAACACGTACTCAAAGTTCCTTGTGGACAGTTATACTAAATGGATTCCACATTGGGAAGCCAAGGGAATGGAAAACAACTCATGGTAAGCCTGTCGTCAATCGGACAGAGTTAGAAGAACTGAGAAAGGCATTAGAGACCCTTGATGTGACATCGAACCACGTCCCCGACCACCAAGGAATAGACGGCAATGTCGGCATGGGAATCAACAGGAGCAATGTTGCCCACGACCATCATGCCCCAGACTCTAGTACTTTTCAAAAGGAACAACATCGTTCAAATCTATTATGAAAGGGACAGAAATTCAACGATCCATATCCAAATTTGACCAATCATTAGAAGCTCATCAGTCCTACCTCTGGGACAAAGAAGAACTTGACAAATTCCAACAAGATCAAGCACCTCGATTAGAGTGCACGGCGGAGTCGGAAGGAGCGTATGACGAAGAATTGTTACTCTCCTTACAAAACATGAATCCATGCACCAACGTCGACAATTTCCTTCCCGCTAGAGTAAAGGCATTTCTAGAATCCTTTCGAAGACACCTCGACAGGAGGGACGCCTTAGAACCCACGGATACTGCACTAGACACAGAAAAACTACCCGAAACAATAAATTCCGGGGTGGGCAGAAGGAGCACAGTTCGGTTTAAAGACTCACCCGAGGTGATAGAGTCTCCCATTATAGGCACTCAATGATCAAGGAGGTCATTATTCCAGACGCCAGTCGCTTTGACCATACCCGCTGCTAGTTCAAATTTCGTTAGCTCAAAGTAATAGAATCGAGGAAGGTAACCAGCAAAAAGGGATACATGCCAGCGAGAAGTACATTATGTACACACCTTTTTTAGGAGGGCATATAGGTGATTCCTCTTTCATCTCAGAAGAAGGGGACCCTATTCCAGGTGTAGTGAATAAAGCTAATTTACAGCCGCCTACCCCAATTGAAGACGTGATACAGCACGAATGGACTTAGCCTCTCACATACCGCAAAGACAATTACGCCCACTTTGTCTCGGAAGACTGTGAACCAACGAATCCAATGTTCAAACTTCTATTAGCAACAGAACGCATTTATCCCCAAGACTTGTGCGAGAATAGGCATCAGAAGGGACAACTCCTGGTCACACCTTTTGGCAAAAACAAGGTGTACTCCACCGTGGTAAAAAGAAATCACTTTCACGAAACTGACTGGAAGCATGTGATTTCAGGACAGGAATGTCTCAAAATAGTTCTAGATCGATACCAACAAAAAACATGTCGAATAGCTACTATGGCCGAACTGCTGGAAGTCCCACCTGAGATATTAAGCCCCGAACTCATTGCGGAATCCCATAATATTTTTTACGGAGGACACAAGAGAGTTACCAAGACATACCGACGGACACGGGAACGATACACTTGGCCGGGTACGCGAAATGACGCTAACGAGTACGTCAGACACTGTAAGAGCTGTCTAAAAAATATAGTGTCACTTGATGCTGTCGGAAAACTCCCTACCACTCCCAGCGATAAGAGGCACATACTAACCATACCAGATAATTTCAGCAAGCTTTGCACAGCAGTTCCTGTGCCCAACATCAAATCAGATATAACCGCATACGCGGTAGCAACGCACTTAATTGCGCAATACGGAGCCCAACGTTGTATCCTGATGAGTCGAGGAGGAAGCTTTGTAAGCAGGCTAATGCGCAAGCTAAGCAAAATATTCGGGGTCAAGGCAATGACTACATCCGGGTACGTCCCCAAACTAACGGTTCTATGGAACGTAGTCATATCGCCTAGGTCCTTTCCATCCGATGATAGGCTAGAAGCCTATGGATCGTGCCTGCGCGATTGGATAATTAGGTTAAGCGGAATTCGGAGAATTGCAGCTAAAACATGTTAAAAGCTAAAGAAACATTGAAAGTACGTTATGACGACAAGGCAAGGCCACTGAACGCAAAGTTCGTTGATAAAGTATTTATCTTAAAGGATGTAGGGAAGAATAAATTTGACAAACGTGCAACTGGAACTTATGCGATCGTGGGTTTCACCGAAAAGCACAATGTAATTGTGAAAGCCGACGATGGTACAAAATTCACAAAACTCGCGTATACTTTCTTAGTAACCTACTGTTAAGAAACCCTTTAAATAAGCCCTAAACAACGCACACATACTTTTGTAGGCAAAATAAAAATAAAAATCGGGGTATATTATGAGTAACTTGGGTCGATGAGAAGGACGACTACAACATGGAGATTCGACGCTTTCCTAAATATGAATCGATTGCAAGAACTGTTCAGTACGACCAAATCCAAATTTAAGGACTTACCTAAGTACTGCGGACCAACTTACGAATACAATTGCCAACAAATAATAAACGTTTACAACATACAAACAAAAATATATGCTGCCGAACGACTCCAGAGGGGCATCGAACGAGAAAAGGAGAAGCTGGAATAAAATATCAAACTAAAGTTTCCAAACCAACTACTGAAACGAATGAGGACACGAAGGACAACTTCTTTGCTGGGCTTCTTAGGAAAAATCGCCGGACCGGTAGCTGGACTTCTAACATACGATGACGGACAGGCAATGGACTCTGAAAATAAATAATCTGAACATAGCTTAGGTCAATTTATCGCACCTCGTGGGCCAGCAAACGCATCTCATAAGGTCTCAATTAGAAGAAATCCATCAAGTGGCGGAAGGACACTGGTCGCAGCAACTACAATTGAGGACTCAACTTTTTCTTGCTATTGGATCTACCAACGTCATTTCTACATCCCTCACAACATTGAATTACACTTAAGCATTAATTAAATGACTGCATACCCAAACGATTTTCATAGACATACAAGATCATGCACCGACAGTTGTGTTTCCTGTACATGGACGTGAAGTAAATGTAGACGTGCTTGCCAAGGACTCCGTGGTCAAAACCATTATTCTAGAAGGAAAGCTACAAGTCCTGTCGGATATATTCCTACTAGAGAAGACCGATTTCACACTCTACAGGATACATTCCGTTTCTGTTCAACAGCCTATAGTGGGAAACGGTACACGGAAAGCCTATATACGCTCCGATTTTCATATATTTCAATTGAAGAGGCCGAGCGAACCTCTCTACTCATGACTAATGCATACCTCGGACAATGCCAAGAATCACCCAAATGCATAATATGTCCAGGCATCTTGCCGGTGTACGAAACTGCGAGATTTTCGTTGCGAATCTGAACTACTACTTAATCCAAAATTTTCAGCTTTTAGATTATATAACATTATGGTGTGTTATAACCAACAACAGTATTGGAAGGCTCTCCCATCATTCAATGGTTGGATCTACTCAACACAAGGGCGTCTGACGGCCGATATAATCTGTCCTGCTAGACCCGACGAGAAAATCACCTTGAAAGGTGCCCAAGGTCACAAGCTACAAATCATATGACAAGGATCTGTATCAGATTGAGCAACAACTATACGACCTAAGTTTACAACAACAAAGTAAAGCGAAACAGTCGCTATTGATTCACAGTACGTATGCAGATCTTGGACTAACCGTCATTGGCATGCTGACCTACTCCTGCTACGATAAAATAATCATTGCTTGTTCGGAATTTTTGAACCCCTGTCGTAAATATTCTCTATGCAAAGGGGACAACTGCCATGGAAATCAGGCAAGAAGTACCCGATCACTTGAGGTGAACAGAACGGCAGCGCCGAACACGCTTGCTGATAACAAGAAAGCCCTATCTCTTCGAGGATGACACCACCTATACCTGAGGAAGGGGCATCATCATCAGATTATCAAGAACTAAGTGGTTCAGACAGAACTAATCCTGAGTCCAAAATTCCTAATAACGCTTCAACTAGCCCAGGGATCAGAATGTCTAATCAGGTTACTACAGCCATCTTAAGATCGTACAAGCTGCCCACTCTCAAGGTACTCAACGATATACCCAGCGCCAACGCAGCTTCAATGCCATTTAGAAGATCACATCCCATCAACAGTGTAGTGTCAGGTGGTCAGTGATATAAGGAAATGAATTTCCAAAGAAGTGTAGAGTGAGGATGGGTTATGTTGCGTGTTCTGCCTTCTCAATTGTGCGAAAAAGAATATATAAGCAGATTACATTAATGAACACTAAAATTAAGCTGTGATGTAGACTAAAATTTAAGGCTAATCTATAGGAGGTCAAGTCTAAAGACTTACCGGTAAAAATAACTGGAAAAATAATGGGATAAATAATTTCTGCAGTGACGCGTGATAGGCTGAAGGAAGGGGGGATTCTGTTCGATGATAAAACCTAAGAAGAATTTATCTCCATGAGATTTTTAATTCACTGCCACAATAATAAATAAGTTTATCCTCCTTTAAAACTCCCCAGCCCATAATAACTACTTCTTATAATCATTATGAGTAGCACCCACTATTTCAAATCTTCATAAACCCATGATTAACCAGCTTCTTACATTTTCTAGTGATAATTTAACAGAAGCTATCAGTCGCCTTTTTATTGATCAACAACCACGCGCCTGGCAAATATTCTTGGGCGTGACATTTCCTCATGATCTGAGACACCCATGAGTTAACCAGATTCCAAAGATCCCTAATTTACGACAACATCTCGATCAATCATCATAAGAAAATCAATATCATTCATACTTTTACCAAGAAAGTTTACAAATTATGCTCGACCAATCCACCCCCCCCCCCCTACCAGCGCATGGATTCGTCATCTCTGGATTCGAAAAGACTTGCATTTGAGCAATTAAACATGCTATCTGTATTACTCCCAAAAGGTATGGATCCTGTGTCGTGATAATTACGACTCGCTATAATCCTGTATAGTATTAACTTAGGGTAAGCGAACATCAACAGCCACGGACACTGGTAACAATTAAGGATGGTTGTACGAAGTTCCAGGGCCGGTTTGTTACGGTGGACTCTTTGGGGGTGCGCAATTCAAACATTCCGTTCCTCACTATCACAGAACCTACGCGTTATACATATATTGCACCGTGAACGAGGCCGTTGACTTTCCTATGCGAACTCCATAGGACCTAAGGAGACGTCCCGCGGGACCAAATCCAGAAGAACTGGCCAAATGTATAAGATGTTCATAAAATGGGCCAAATCTTCTTACTTTAATCACTGATTATGAATTCAATGTCAAAAATTCAAATACAAATTGGCGGACCCAATATAGCGGACGACTATGCTACATATATATTGAATTTTTCGGAAAATTGCTATAAGGGGGTTTTCCAGGTTGCCCATTACGAATCCGGTGTCAAAAATGTAAACACAAAATGGCGGATACAATACAAGAGATGTAAAAAAAATATTGGCATCATCAAATTTACCCACATGATCATCACTGAATTTCTGCTTATATCTACTCTGACAGAATAAGATCAGTAGTATGATCAAGAAGAGCCTGGACATTAAATTCTGCTTTAGTTTCAGTTATAATTATATCTGATTTAGAAGGGTAGCATTTAAGTTTAGCGTGATATACAGATTTATACGGCGGATACAACTTACATTTGTTTTCCTTACTAGTATTTCGGAGACCCTGATACTGTAATTTTGATAACTTTTGCTCTACTATTTGGGAAACACCTGAATCAGGAGAGAGAGAGAGAGAGTACTCTCAGAAATAGAACTGAATAATGCACTATATTTTCTACCTTTCGAAGGAGTTCCTAAAGCGACATCTTCAACGACTTTTGCTGCATCCAACCTTTCCACTGATCGAATGCTCATTAGGGTAGCATAGAACAATTCTTCCATGCTTACCTTTGATCTTAAGTCCTTAATCCGCTTTCGTTTCGTCCGATCACTGGCTCTTGTAAATTCTAAAGTGGGTCTACCTGTAGTCGATCCTATTGTTGCACTTAAATTCTGTATATCTTCAGTTTCTTCAAAGGGCAAGAAGACGTCGAGTCATTCAGGGAAAGCTTCAAAGAATCTCTTTTCCAATCTCCCTACTTGTTGCAACTTTTTCTGCAATTCATAAGCCAATCTACGAATGCTGGATTTCGTCTTGTCTGATCAAATAAATTGTCTTTGCAATTTATCAGACATAAATTTTGGTATGTCTCCATAGATAACAGCTACAGTCTTATTTAAATTTTTCTATATAATGACAAATATTTCCCTTCTTGTCAAACCAAGGACCGGTGCACACATCCCAGTAGGCCCAGGTACGTAGGAGGGGGAGGTCACCTCACCCCTCCCCCCTAAATTTCGTCACAAGGTGTGGTGGGTCCACAGGTCGAACAACGACGAGCAACTCAATTTTTCTCTAAATGTTTGCCTGATTTGATTCAACTTTATCTTACTTTTACACACAAATCGTTAATTTGTTAATAAAGTAATAGAGTGACTATTATACTAGTGATTTATATTCAAATAGTACTTACCGCTAGAAGATGAATCCATTTTTTAGAATTTAAAAATCTTGGTTCTGTGATTTTCTGGAAACTTCGAGACACAGAACCAGTTTTAGCACTACGAAACTGCCAGGTGTTTACCGAACAGAGGTCAATTTTAAACTGCCATAGAAATACAGTTAATAGGGATAGGGACCTCTAGTCAAAAGATTCTGAAACCTCGATTCTTTCTCTACAAAACCTATCTATTCCGATTTTCACAACCGACATTTTTTTTTTTTACTTTTGGCCAGCCTTCCCAGCCTACGAAGTCGTGCCACTTCTTATCACTCATGCTCGCCGGATACTACCAGCGATCCGCGAGACCACTAAATGTTAATTAACAACGTCAATTGTTAATGAATATTAAAAATCCATAAGAATAAAATCAAGTACTTTCGGTTAGCTGCCTGAATTTCAAAATTTCAAATGATATGATGAAAATCGAAATTCCAATAATATTGGTAATAACTGATTGTAACTTCACCCACTCCTTCCCAAAATCAATTAGCTGATAAATAAAAGAAAAGTAATATGTTCACTAACAAATAAGGGGATGAGCCTGATATGTTCCTCAAGAACCAATTTGATTTCGAAACTCACTAAACCACGAGAAGAATATACCATTCAAATATTCTGAATCAGCCCAATAATTACTGGAATTTTGATTCAAATAATTATTCAAATCTTTTACCTTAGCGGCTTAGCAACACTTCACGTATCTGGCAAGAAATCTTAGTTGCACAAATTTTGAAAAATCAGCAACTGTGGTCACGCGGACCAGATATCGGACTAATTGTCCAAGCGGAAAGATTTAAAAGAGTTAAAGTGGAGTTAACAAGAGGTCATACAAGCCAAACGTTGCTACGAGGGGTTTTTATGTAGAGTGATCTTGTTGCATGAGAAAGGTAATTTTAATCCTAACTGATTTAGTTTAGTATTTTTCTAAATATTTGCTAAAATTTTCGAGGTTAAGAATTTCGACAAATTTCACATATTTGTAAGGAGTATTTACTTTTAAGCGTTCTAAGTTCTGAAAAGACGTATTAATGAATACAAAGCGGCGAAAGAAATTTCAGGACCCCTCGTAACCACTCCTTCTCTGTTTCTGTTCAACATTTTTGTCACAACTAATTGCAAAAGCTTTAATTACAAAGTAATAAGTTCGGGGCTTCTCGCGGTCTTCTGGCCTAGTACAATAGTCTTATTATCCCATCTCTCGTTGGCCTTTATTCTGAACGTGTACTTAATATTAACATAATTATTATTAATATGTTACTTAGTATTAATGATTACTTTAAGGCTGTTGGAACGGGGCGCACAAAAATGGCGAAATCTATCAGACACTAAAACTTACCAGCGGTCGATGATAATTCGGTTTTGAGGTTTAAAAAAGGCTCTCTGATAATTTTTCACTCGCCGAAAGGGCCTTGATTGTTGTGGGATATCCGCTTGCTGTCTACTTTCTTGATCATAATTGAGTAAGTGCTAAAAAAATGAAAGTAAAGTGGTTAAGCAAACCACATGAAAAAAGGACCGAGGCGACTCACGGTTGTTTGGCGCTGATAGCACAGCGGTACTTGATCGTACTACACTGGGTCCACTACCCAAGCATGCACTGCCGATAAAGTTGCATTCCTCTTGGCGTAAATTTTAAATTATAATAAAAATGTGACTTCTGTTCTGTATTTATTTAACTGCTTATTAAAATGTCTTACTTGGTCCCGCAATAGGAAAATTGTGGAAAGTGATAAAAGGATGCCGCCGTGAACTCGCTGATAATAATTTATAATAATTTTTCAAGTGAAAAAATATGATTGATTGAAATATGTACATATCTTGTTATGCTGTAATGTGCAAAACACATATGGAAATGGCGCATTACTGAGAATCGTATAAATAAGGTAAGTATTATAAAACTATTCTGGCTTTGTAGACCACTAATATTAATCGCATACATTTCTGATTGAAAATAACAATATCTACATATTTTTTCAGACATTAAAAAACCATCGTCCTTTAAATATCGAGATATAGAATGGAAATTATTATACACAGCAGACGTGGAATTTAGTCAAAAAAGTTTGTTGGAAAAATTTGGACTTTTTCTTTACGGCGCTTACTTTTTACAAACTATTTTCATTACTCATTATTCTTATATATCGAGATAATTAATTAATTAATTATTTTACACATAAGACCGCGGATTTAGTAAAAGAAAATTTGCAGGAAAAATGTGCAACAAATAAACAAATGACTACAATACCGGCGCTTGCTTTTTACAAACTATTTTTTATGTCCTTAATTAATCTTATGTGATGTGCGCCGAA
>JAWWLR010000149.1:49038396-49049681 GCA_035041075.1 Acraspis erinacei
TATATATATATATATATATATATATATATCTTTGATTTAAAGATGTAAGTTTTAGCAATGTGTAATTTCGAGTGTAGGATTTAAAGTGTTAAATAAGTAGCTATAAAGTAATTTTCTAAAGTGATACTGAGAAGGTGCATTTCTAATTCTTATAGGTAGGTGGTTCTAAACACGAGCACCACGAATAATAAAAGACCTTATGCGTTTTACACGTGCGATGTGGCCGCATTTTTAGTACTGTTTTCTTTCACGGAGTTTGGAATGTGTCGGTTGATCTATGTCAATAAAATGAAAAAGGTTAAGAAGATAGTACGGAGCTTCATTACTCAATAGGCTATAAAGCAAATTACCCATAAAGAATTGTCTTCTTTTGGCGACGTTAAAAAATCCTGCTCTTTCTCTATATTGAGTAATATGTTCACTTTTGGGGATATTATAGATGAACCGATTGTAAGAATTAAGCGTGAGCTCAAGCTTGGTATTTAGCTCATCAGTAATATCGTCGTACACTTAACAGCCGTAGCCAAAGAAAGGAAAGATCAGGCTTTTAACTAGGAGGAGACGCGTTGAAGTAGGAAGTGATTCTTTATTCCTGTTAAGCTGTTGGAGGACTAAATGTTTTCCTCGAAATATTCGCTACCTGTTCATTCCAAGTAAGAGAGCGATTAATAATATAGCCTAAATCCTTCACAGATTCTACAAAGGGTATGAGACGTCCATCGATCAAGAGGGGAGGTAGGGTAGCAATTGTTTCAAGTGATGGAGAGGAAGAAGGTCCTATGATTATAGCCATATTTTTAGCAGGCTTAAGAGTGAGGCCACTAGTCGAGGCCCACTGTACCACCAGATCAATATCCGCATGTTCCTGTTCAAAGAAACTCTTAAGATTAGAAATAGGCCCAGAAAGGTAAAGCTTAAAGTCGTCAGCATATTTGTGATAGTTGCAACGTCGAAGGTCGCTACCAAGTTGAGAGATATAAATATTAAATAAAGTGGGTGCTGGAGTTGATCCCTGAGGGACACCACTCTTAACCACGCTACAAACGGACCGTTCGCCATTGCTAAGTTTTACTCTTTCAGATAGATTGCTAAGATACGATTCAAACCATTTAACAACGATGCTTGAGAGGTGGAGCGATTTTACTCTAGTCAATAGTAGATTCTGGTTAACTGTATCAAACGCCTTACAAAAATAAAAAAGGACAACAACCGTTATTACCCTTCTATCAATTGCAAGTTTAAAGTCAGAAGTTACTTTAAGTAAAGCAGGAAGTGTACTATGCCTGGCACGGAACCCAGATTTCATTGAGTCAATTAAGTTATTTGTTTCAATGTGTGAAGTAAGTTGCTGGTGGACAATCCGTTCGAAAGGTTTAGAAAATGCATATAGGATGGATATAGACGGAAGTTTCTGGGAGAGGTAGGGTTAGATATTTTAGGAACAGGGAAAAAAATCGCCTCTTTCCAGCCATCAGGAAATATTTCCAAATGCAGAGGTGCATTGTAGATCTGCAAGAGAATAGGGCCGATGGCTGTTAAAGCAAGGCGAATCCTTTTAATTGAAATACCATTTTACCTCGAAAAGTTTTTAAATTAAGGTTTCTTGCGATATATCAGAACAAAATAATTTAGTATCATCAAAAGTAGAGGGAACTGAGGACGGGAAAGGAGTTCTATTTGCAAGGAGTGTTGATTGTGTAGTAAAAGCTGCCAAAAGGTCTACGGGGGAGAATTTGTTATCAGGAGCCAAGTCTTTAGAAGGAATAAGTCCAAGCCATCTTAATAGAAGCCATATGCTTTTATTTTTATTCCTATTTTTGATAGAATTGTAGTTATATAATTGTATGAATGCCGGATTTTGGTTTGCACTATGTTTCTCAATTTACGAAATTCGGCTTGAATAATACTATTACTGGTTCTTTTAGCCAATCTACGTTTTCTCACTCTTTCGTTTAGCCAAAGATATTTTTCCTAGATGCGGCAAGGGGCTAATCAGGCCACATATCACGAGGGCGGCGCTATCGTCGAATTTGTGGCTTCGGGTTTTTTTTCGGTACTTATCGGCTAAATTCGGCAATGCCGCTACGTTTAAACGGGTTATTTTGACCACATGCCACGAGGCGGCGCAATAACCTCTGCTTTGTTCGAGCGGGAATTTGAATTTTTTTAATTATTATGGATTATTTATTTATTCTCGAGGATTGAAAGTAACTTTTCCGCATTTCAACATATTCCTAGTATATGTATTTATTCGTATTACTTAAAAAAGTAGAATATAGTGTTATATAAATAAAGTATGAACAAGTCACTGAAAAGACGATAAAGATAATTTGGTATAAAATCTAGATCTAGAGAGTATGGGATAATTTTACTATTGTACAACAAATTTTACTGTTATTTATACATAAATCAAAAATATTAATGATAAAAATAAATAAATAATAAATAGATAAAAAATAATTTGAAATCGGTCCCCACTCCTGACCCTTGCCGCATCTAGGTAAAATATCTTTGCCCAAACGAATTTTATATTTGAATAAGATACTTGCATAAGTACATTATCAATACATATATGTATGATTTCTTAACAAATTAAATATATTTTAGCCCGAATAAGTGTACTTCCAGCTTGTAAAATAAAGTGTAATTAATGTTTTTAAATAAAAATTCGCATTGTATGCACTGCCATAGCGCCATCTACATCCTGTTGAATAAATCGTTTAATCCCTCCTCTCGTTCGTTTGTGATTTATGGCGTTCGGGCATTCGACCTTGGCGTACAAAAAAGTATCGGTGCTTTGCTGTGTTTTGATACTTTTTCACATTAAAGATGTTTTTAGTAAAACATAGATATATTTCAAAGTGTTGATAGATAACTATTGAATAGTTTCATCCTGTAAGTTTTGTATCCAGTTGTAGTTCGTCTTGCCATTTTATAGGTTATGCGTCTATTTGCAATAACGACGCTAATTCGCACATTTTCGAACGGAAGTTAAGATAAAATTATTATCTGGGATAAAAATAACTAAGTCGCATTTTTATATTCTGATCAGAATGGCGAAGACGAAAACAATTAGTAAAGGTTGTCCGAAATGTGAGCAGCAGGTAAGCTTTGACTTTTTAAATCTTTAATTCTATTGATTTTTTGTAGGAGCATTCCTAAAATCTTTCAAAAATTCGTTGTGTCCAAATGTTTTGTTTTTATCCATCTATTCTCACTCTTTATGTTAATTTAAAAATAATTTTTTGAAATTCGTTTATGAATTAATAATTATTTGTATTAGTAACGAAAATTTTTGTAAATGAGAACAAAAGTTATAATTTATTTGTTAATTAATAACATTCAAAGTGATCCAATTTTTTTCGTCTGTTTCAATAAATTTTTCGATTTATTCAAGTGATGTCGTGAAATATTGCGCAATTCTGTAATATTTATAAGGGGAATATAATAAAAAGTCAAATTGGGTTTCTCAATTTCGCAGTAAAATGCTCCAAGTGTATTAATTTCGAAGCAGGGCTGTAAACATACAGTTACAAAATAATTATTGAACATTGCGAAAATAATATAAGTTTAGACCATAATCCATTATATTTAAAGGTTAAGTTCTTCAATTTTTTAAAAATAAATTACTGGTCAGTAGGATTAGTGAAAACATTCTTTCAACATGAAACGTATGTCCACGGTTCCCCACAACCAACTTTAACCTAAAAAATACATTACCTTCTTTTGCGGATTATTCATTTTACATAGAATTCGCGTATTTTCTGCACAAAAATCAGCGTGGGAATGCTTTCTTAAAAAATTAAAATTTTGCTCATCAATCAAAAAATGTAATAAGCACTTTCTGGATGGCCGCTGCACCCGGAAATGACAGTTAATTTTTTTTGACTCGAGAAGTTTACAAATTTTTATAATAAAAATCTGTCTAGTTCGATTTCAAAAGTTTTGAAAAACAATGAGTTGAATTGTTATTTTTTCAATTATGATATTCAGTTTGCAAAAATCTTTTTCTTTAAAATTTGTCAATTGATTTTTTATTTTTAAGTTTGCATTTTTATTTAATAGCGTTGGAAGTTTAAAAAGTTCCATAAAAACAGTTTTATTTTATCAACTGTAAATATAAACAAATTATTTTTCATTGGATCTGTACTTTAAGGATTAAAAAGTGAACCATAATTGATTTGACACAAACTATTTTGAGCTTAAAAATAGCTTCATAATAATATATTTATAATAACAGGCTTTTAATAGGTTTAAAATTTGTTTCAGTTTAAAATATTCAATTTTTGACCCATTCAATTTGAAATTTTTTGATGAAAAATAATAGCTATTTAATATTTAACAATATTTTACTGTTCATTAATTTCGAAAAGCTTTTAAAATTGGAATGTTACAATTTTGATTGTTATATTTAAGAAATGTTTTTTTAGTGAAATTGTTGAATTTTGATTTATAAATAACAATTGAACACTTATTATGTTTTAGACATTTTGTTAATGATTTTTAATAATTTAAACGAAGTGTATGTATCCACAAAATTCACTTATTTGTACCGAAATTTCAGTGCAAATAGTCACAGCTTAATATAAAAAAAAAACATATTTTTGCAGATTTCAAACAAAAAATTTAGAAGCTTTTTAAGAATTGTGAAAGGCTTCAAAAGAATAAAAACATTTCCTTAAGCTTCCTAGGAAAATTTTAAATGATTTATCATTTTAAATATTTTTTTTTTAATTTTCGGGATTTTCTAAAAATTGAAGGAAAAATGTGATAAATATCTTTTCAAATGAATCGATTTTTTCCTATCATTTTTAGAAAATCCTGCAAATTAAAAAAAAAAAAATTCCTTAAAATCTTCCAAATTCTTTTTTGACAATTTTAGAAATCTTTCGAACTTTTCAGTTAGAGGTAATAATAAATTAAAATTAGCAAAATAATGGCTTAAATGATTAAATATTATTATTATTTATAACAATAGTTATTTAGAATAACGCTAGAAATTTGCATTTTATT
Source organism: Acraspis erinacei (assembly GCA_035041075.1). Taxonomy (NCBI): domain Eukaryota; kingdom Metazoa; phylum Arthropoda; class Insecta; order Hymenoptera; family Cynipidae; genus Acraspis; species Acraspis erinacei. Next base: position 49,043,410 of record JAWWLR010000149.1, read on the forward strand.
CTAAAAAAATGCACTTCTCAATTAGAGAGTTAATAATTAATTCAATTTAACAAAAATAATTGGTTGAACAATTTATTATTTATTAAATTTCTGCACTTTTTGTTTGGCGAGATAATAAGTAAAGCAATTTAACAAATAGAATTGTTTAAACAATGTATTATTTTCTATAGCTAACTTCTGTTAGAGTAACGCTAGAAACTTGCGGGTTTTTTTTTTGAAAAATTTAGCTTTTTTTGACTGTTTAGTTAGAACCCATATAGAAAATTTTATGAATATTACAAATATATGTTTTCATATACTCACAAAAAATAAAGAGATTGTCCAAATGTTTCAAATATTTATTGTTAGTTTAATTGATTATTGCCTCGCTCGTCAAAAGTGGACAAAACTTGAATGTTACAGAAAGACTGCAACTTTCTAGCATTATTTGAAGAGAATATTATTAAAAATATTAATAAATTGTTTAAACTGTTATGTCAACATCTAATTAGCAGTAGAAAGTAATAGTTTATGTATCGCAAACAATGAAACGATGTGTCAAGTGTGTCAAGTTCGTTAGCCAACTATTTTGGATAAAAATTCAAAAAGTGAGCATTTTCAAAATTATTGATATCTTTTTTAAGATTTTAAAATTCTATGTACAGCTATTCGTGATTATAAAAAAGACAAACAATTTTTGTACTTATTACTTTTTTTGATTTAAAAAATGACCAGAGTTATTTACAAATTTAAAAAAAAAATTAAAATTAAACTTTGTAGCCAAACAACGCTCGGTATGTAAGCAGCCAAGAGAAGAAAAACGTTGCTTTTTACAAAACCCTACAAAATTATCATAACTTTTTAAATTTTCTTGAAAAAACGAAAATTCAAATTTGAATCACACAAAAAAATAATGAAAGATAAAATTTTTTTGATGCGATATAAAGTTTTTTTTTCTCGTAAAAAGTAACATGAAAAATTAAAAAATTAAATTTTTGGACAAGCTACACAAGCTGCGAAAAAAGGAATAGACCAAAGTTTTTCACCCAAAAAGAAGCTACAAATTCGTCAGAACTGTATTAATTTAATTTTATATTTATTAATAGAATACTTAATATAATAATTAAATTAATATAATAATGAATTTAATACCGTCAGAACGGTATTAATTTGATATAAAATTTGACTTATCGGTTTTAATTAAATCTCCTAATAACTTAAAAAAAAAAGTTATGAGATTCAATTGATTAGATTGAGTTTTGGTAAACTCTTTTTAGGGCTAAATATAAAGCAAGCGTTTGTTAACCAGCCATTTTTGACTACAATTTTTGGTTTTATCAATGGGAAACAGTTCAAATATCAATTTTCTAGCCAAAATATGTTAGAAACGAAAAAAAGCTTGAAAAGAGAAATGGTTTATCTTAAAAAGACCTAAACCATTTTTCTTGACTATTTTTCACCATTTTTTACACGACGCCTTGTTTGCCTGAAATTGGAATTTGTACATTCTCATCCTGAATTTGGATAATTTAAAAAATGATAAGTCAAGGTTTCAATTCCCAGTCTTTAAAATTGAACAAATTTCAGTTGTAAATGATCAAAATAACATAATTTTTAATTGTAAAATTTACATAAATTATCCAAAATGTTGCCGATAATTTTCTAACTCTAATCCCCTTACGGTTCTCACATGAATATAACCGACTCTGAGCTCTATCTCAGGTTATCGTTAAATAGCGGCCGTTTTAAATTCTTGTTAATTTCTCCCTAATGATATTAAAGCACATAAAATAAAATTTATAATCATGAGTTATTTTATATAAAAAATATAGATATTTTTCGTCTTAATAAATTTAAATTTGTGTACCCATAGTTCCGCTAAGATTGTAGAAGATGCCATATATATGCTAATATTACTAATAATACCGGTTATTTTTTATAAATATAGTTTTTAAAGTAACAAGTAAAAAAATGGATGAATGGGAGGGGATTCTGAAGTCTGAAAATTTATAATTGAAACTTATGCAAGTTGTAAGTTTCACAATGAAAAATTCTTGAATTTGGATGATTTGCATTTTATATTTAATTAATTTGGAAGATTTAGAATTAAAAAATCTGTACTTTTAATCTTCAGAATCATTAAAACCATCATAATTTAGGAATTTTGATTGATACATAATTAAAAGTAAGTAATTACCTTTTTTTTAAACTTTGAAAAGAAATACTTCAAAAATTAAATTCTTTAAAAGTAAATAATTTGCAATTGTATATTTTCCAAATTCAATAATGTTCAATTGTAAATTAAAAAAATTGAACTATTTCGAAAAAATGTTCTAAATTACCTATTATTGAAATATAAATCCTGAAAGTGGATTAATTCGTAATTCTATATTTTAAAAATCCAAATACTTTCAGATGTACATCTCCAAAATTGCAGAACTTCAAACACGTATATTTTTTAAGTCCATTCTGTAGAACTTTAGATTACAAATCTTCAAAATTGAACGTGGTATGTGGACGGCCCCTTGAATTCTCCTCAAGTCACTTGAAATATCCTTTTTTTAAATTAAATTTGTTCTGAAAGAAGACCTTCGACTTTGCTCCGTTGGGAATCGAACCACAGAACTTCCGATTGTCGGTCGAACCCTATGTGAAATATTAATTAAATATCGAAGTCCATGAAAAAAAAACCTTAAGTAAATGCAAGTTATGAAATTCAAGCATTCGGCAACATGGCATAATTTATAGATACGATGGGCGCAAAATTTTTGAAATTTGTATCAAGATTCATAATAATTCAATTGAAATATTCATCTGGTTCTGAAGGCTCTGAAGGGCCAAATTGACTGAAGAATGGAATTATTTAAATTTACATAAGTTTCCGATTGAAAGTTTCAAAGGCACATTGCTAGTTGGAACCAGGCCTTTATTTTTAAATTAAATTGCGTCATTTGACTCCCTAAATACAAGAATTACATCTTTGTTAGATACTTAGGCCTACTTTTGTTTTGATTTAAGTCTGTATTTAGAGTGAAAAATTGGCTAATCTCAATATTTTAGGGTAAAACGATTGTTTCGGATTCTAAATCGAGATTTCGAGGAAATCGTTTTACACCAAACGTTTTGCAATAAAACGATTAGATCTCTGAAAAATAGTTTTTCTATGATGGTAAGAATTAAAATAATATCACTAATGATTTTTTAACTGAAAACATTATTTTTATTGAATAAATTATTTGAACAATGTTGTTTGCAATTGAATTTTGTTTAATAGCGCTTCTTCCCAATGAAAAAAAGTTGAATGCCTACACCTCTGCTGTTTTAAATATTGAAAGTAAATTTTTCTATGGCTGAAATCGTTGACAGAATGTTAAAAAACAAACAAAATTGAAAGAAGTAACTATATTGTACGATTATTTAGTTATTTTCGAAATTGATAACAGCATATTTGTAAGGAATGTTTTCCCTGAAAAAAGAAGCCATTATTTATTAAAATTCAACAATATAAAAAGAATATTAAAAAGGGATAGTAAGAAAGAAATCGTTCACAAAAACTTATTAGAAGAATGATTCTTCCTAAGTTTTAAACTTAATTGTATTGAGTTGTATTAATTTATTTTTTTGTAATGTCAATTATAATTGTATTTAATAAAACCTGGATGAAATTATTTTTAAAAATACGTAAGCTGGGGGGGGGGATACATTTGTTCTCTTTTATAGAAGAGGACAGGGGCAAGGGTGGAGGATAGATGGAACAGGTGAAATCTCAAAGGTTAGGAAGGAAAGAAGGAGAGGCAATCGATCAGGAGTCAAAGGTGAAACGTTAGCAGTAAAATATGAAAGGTCAGAGATTACGTTTCGATGGTCAAAGGTCAAAGAATAAAGATGAAAGGTCATTGATAGGGTCCCATGACAAATATTTATTTGGTTACATCATCTTAACCAAAAAATCCTGAATCATTTGTTTCGTTTTCACAGCCTGGAAAAAATTAAAAACAAAATCATGATAAAGAAATTTCTTGTCGAAAATGAAGAATAATTAAATAAAACGTAATTAATGGACTATCCCACAAGCAGTAAAATGAGTTTCTTTAAACCATTTATGTGTACCTATTGAAATCTTTAAAGCTAGAAATGCTTAAAAAATATTTTTGTTCTCTTTCTCGATATTTAATAATTTATTTTATATGTCTTTTTTACATTCTCATCATTTATGATTGAGAAAATATTAGAATTGTCGGAAATTTGACATCGTAGTTTTACAACCGATCTCCACATTTCGAGACCCCCCTGAATCCGAAAATCAAGTTTTTACGATGGCGTCTGTCTGTCCGTCTGCCGGGCGTCCGTCCGTAAAGACGATAACTCTTGAAAAAATGAACGGATCAAGTCGATATTTGGCACACTTTTTTTGGATCCTAAAAGAAAGGACGAATTGGTTAACCAGCCACTTTCAATAAAAATTCAAAAGGAGAGCGCATTTTGAAAATTTTGAGACCACATTTTTCTGAATTTGAAAATTCTATGTGCGGATATTTATAGTATTAGGAAGGACGAAAAATTTATCCTAATGACTTTTTTTTCGGTAAGAAGAAAATTGTCAGAGTTATAGAATTTTCAAAATTTTGTAACTCAATCGAAAATCAAAATTTTAAGCCAAAAAACGCACGGTATGAAAAATGTCAAGAGAAGAAAAATTTGTAGAAAACCGACAAAAGGTAAGAAAACAAATTGATAGAAAATGTTATTCGCCGAAAAAAGGAGATACAAATTTGTAATCATTTATTACATTTTCATTATTTATGATTGAGAAAGTATTATAATGGCCAAACCACGCAAAATATGAAAAAAGGTCTCAAAGAGAAATTATAGCTTTCGAAAAATCCTACAAAATTACTTTTAACCATTTTTCAATAGGATTCGTATTTTTCTTTTTATTTATCATAAGTAATATGCAGAAAATCAAAAATTCCAATATTACACCAAAAGACACGAGATACGTAAAGAATGTAAAAGAAGACTTGTAGGATATTTTGCTTTATCTATGAAAAATAATATGAAATCAAAAATCCTAATCTTAGCATAACAACGCGAGATAGTTAAAAATGTCTGAAAAAAGGATTGTAGTTCTTTTTTATTTATTTTAAGGTCACCCCCAATCGGGAGACCCGACCTGGCCCCGGCCTGGGCGTGTGTTTCATCCGCTATCTGGCCCCGATCGAGAATTGCGATCTGGACTGGTCTGGCCCCCCTCGGGGCCAGAACAAAATTTCGGCACGGGATGAAAACCTATATAAATACTGCGATCTAAAAGACAACTTTTTGATAAAGTTTCATTGAAGCATTCGAAATGCAAAGAATAAGTATCTGAGCGCGAAGCGCGCGGTAACTATTTATCGAGCGCGAAGCGCGAGATTCAACAGCTGCGCGCCCGGCGCGCGACAAGAATGTTCCCGCGGGGCGGGCAGATTTTTTTCGTTTAGAATTGTTGACTAAATTGAATTATTGAAACGTGTCAACATTTTACTTAAGAAGTTACATAACATATATCGTGCACTGATTAATAATAATTGATGAAAAACTAGCAAATAAGTCAATTTTACTTTTGAACTTAAATGTATTTGGATTAACAACAGCAATTTTTGAAGAAAAACACCAACACAACAAAAAATGGCAACATTACGGAAAATGGTTCCAAAAATGGTCAATCTCCTTTTAAATCGATATCGATGCTTCCGCTGAAAACCGCTAATTTCATCTACCATTGTACAACAAAATGTAATCTTGTTTTGAATTCTAATAATATTCGTACTAAACCTACCGTTTTGAGGTATAAGACACCAGTATAACCTAAATTTTTCAATAAGTTGTGAATGTTTTTTTTAAATCTAATTTTTGTATTAAAAATAAAAATTTCCGTCGAAAAATGCTAAAATGATGATGATTTTTATTAGAAATGCTAATTTCCGGTGAAAAAGACTGACTGAAATTGTAAATTTAAGATATAAAACCACTTTAAATAATGAAAAGCAAATCAGGTATTGAACAATGAGGGCTGTGTGATTTTCGAGACATATCGTTACACCACTTTTTTGTTTCCCGATTATTGGAAGTGTCACGATTCCTAGAACAGTTACCTTAAGGGTATGTGATACACTCAAACACCTATATTACCGACCTCACTTTAACAGTTCACTGCATTTTTTTAAACTTAAGAACCCGAGTCAAAATTTTTGTCCTATTTTGAACCTGCTATTGTAGGACTTAAGTTTTTTTTAGGAAGGATCTATACA
>JAWWLR010000149.1:49109495-49122061 GCA_035041075.1 Acraspis erinacei
CCCTGCAAATTTATATGTCAACCTCGAGGAATATACCTCTACCTTATTACTTAGCTTTTTAATAGGGTAATATACCTCATTTCCCACTTTGATCTCAATCTATTCGACTTTATCTGAATTGATCCTGGCTAATCGCTTTTCCGTGTTTTTTTTTATTATTTGATTTTCGAGTCTTTGGCGGTTGTGTTGTCGACGTTTAGGGGGAACTTCGTAGCATGCATAACCATTGCTTGGCGTCCGTGGTTTAAAATGAAAGGCGATATTCTACTGCCTGAATGCTGAACTGTGTTATATACTAACTGAATCTTCGACAAATTTTCATCCTATTTCCCATGGTTCTCGTTTAGGAACGCTGAAATCATTGGCTTGATGGTTCGATTAACGCGCTTGACCCGATTGCTTTGGGCATCACTTAACGCGGTAGCGATGTGCTTAATGCCTCACACTAACGAATTTGTTTATGTATTCCGTAGCGTTTTCCGTAATAATTGACCTCGGTATTCCACAACGGGCAAAACCAGTATCGAGCGCTTTAACCACGAATTTATTAGTTTTAAGTTTGATATAGGACTCGATGACAGAACTGTTTATAAGAAAGTCATGCCTGGACTCTATCGTGCTCGATACCTTTTCATGAGTACAGAGGGTTACTGATTACGCAATTCATAGTTGGGTTCAGAAGGTTCAAAAGGTTCAGAAGGTTCATAATTGTGCAAATCTAAATATTTGCAAGCAAATTGGAAAAAAACAGACTAACATGACGGCGCTTACACATGTTATCAAAATACTTAGTAAATTTACAACAAAATATATTGCAGGAGGAGATCCATTCCAGAAATTACCGCAGAAACCCAATGTTGTTCTATTAAAGATTTAATTGCATTACAGTGGGTTTCAACTTTAGTTTCTTTTTGGTAACTTTTGGTGATTTGGTGCTAAATGAGAATAAGGCAAACTAAATTATTGACGATACTTAGAACGACAGTGTATTAGAGTATCCATAATTTTTGGCAGTTTTCCTCCTTATCGATACTCCATACACAGAAAATGATAAGCATATTATTTATCTGAAGTTGTCGATACCCTTTCGGCCGATATGTATCGGGATTAGAATCGACCTTCTTGGTATTGCCCATTCCTAAGTGAAAGCAGCCTGGAGTAATAGTAAGGAGACCAAGCGACAATGCGCCCGCGAATAAAAAATGACCCTCGAATTTTCGGACACAGTTCGTGGGAATGCGTACAGTAAATTGTAAAGTTTCGCTTCGTTTTGGGTGAAATATCTGCGAGAGCTGAGAGCTGACAGCTGCGAGTTTTGTTTGTGAGATCATTAGTATCCTAGCTGTAGCAGATATTCCACTCCTAGCGAGGAGAAATTTTACAATTCAGCCTACTTCCTTCACCGAACTATGTCCGGACAAATGGCGACCAAATTTCTGACACACTGTTTGGTCTCCTTACTATTACTCCATGGATACCAGTGTTGGCTCCTGAGCTACTGTGCTTGCATTAGGGCTGCGCGCTGATTGGCCAAAGTTGGCAGGAAATTAAAAATGAGTATAAAAAACAAGTTTTAAAATTTTTATTAGTAATTATTATAAAGTGCACAAGTCTGCATATGAATTGCATACCTTTTGATATCATACAAACAAAATTAATAACACATATTTTCTAAGTGGTAGTTTATTTTCATTGAATTCCCTGGACCTACTTATCCTTCCCGAAAATTATGAATAAATACAATTAAAATACATATTTGTCTCTTTTATGATAATGGTTTATTATAAATAAAATTTTGGAATACGATTTTCAAATAACAAATTACTATATATTTCGCTACATGAGGTTTTCCGCACTTGTGGCAAGACATCTTCAATCTTTCGCTTAATGGTAAATTCGAGTTTGGTGCTCTCGCCTGTGATGAAACATCCTCTCTTAAATTCATTATGAATCTTTTAATCGCGCGGTTTTCTTCTATCTCTAGGGCCATTTTCCTTTTCGTTCCGAAAGGGTATTCTGCTTGTATCGCGTACACGAGATACTTATATGCAGCTCTAAAAAGAAGGCTAAAAGTTTGAACTGTTTTCGTCCTTGTCTAATTGCATCCAGCTTAGCTCTGCACAATTCAATCGAGCTTTCTAGTCCAAGTTTAGTTTCTAAAGCTAAGTATAATTCGCCGTAACTTCCTATTGCGATGTGTCGTATGGCTTGATCGACAAAAGTCTCTAATTTTTTCAGCTACCACAAAATCTAGAAGTAAGTCTGGATTGTCACAGCGTAAACAAGCTGTTTTTAGGCTTTTTATCCATTCATGTATACCGGAATCATTAGTTCAATTAAGAATTTTAATTGTTCTAATCGTATCCTTTGCTGGTGATAGGGGAGTGATTATAGATGCTATTCTAGCGGGCAGCTCGTTCGGTCTTTCCGTTGACATACTTCTTGGTAGGAGTGAATTCGTAGGTGCATTTTTGTGAGAGATTGTTTCTCTAATTGCTAATATCGGAAGATCATTGGGTCTTGAGATTGGTTGTCTAATTCCTCGTCTAGGTACTTCAGTTTTTTAGGGTCAGTATCGGAATCGTGTTCGGTTATACGTGCTGTATTTTCTGCAACATGTTTAATTTCATGTCTTCTGTTGTGATTCTCGTCGTTAAGTGTAGCAAGTTCTTCTTTTATTCGGAAATTCTCGACTCTTAACTCTTGCATTTCCAATCGCAGTTGCTGAATTGGATCCAGATTTAATAAGGTATCCGGTGCCGTGTTCGTCGGAGATTTTGCTCTCGATGAAGGTTGAGTGTTGTTGTGGGAGATCATTGTCGTATAGAATAAAGGAATCAGTTCGTGTGATGAATCAGAAGTCTCGCCAGTATCGTCAGTCGCGTAAGCTACACCGTTGTTATCTCGATACTTTGCGTATGCCACTGTGAAATGTATCGTTCTCGCGTCTGTTATCTGATACGCGTGACTACGGTTTGCTATCGATGTTTAGTCTTTAATACAGTGGAATGCTGATTCATGATTCCAAAGTAAGGGTTTCTATTATTGTTAAGGAAAGGCAGTGGTCTGGAGCACCAGGAGTATTCTTTACTGGAATTGCAAGACTTTTCCTCACTTAACGTGAAATTAACTTTGATTTCACGTTAGTCTCCTTCGGCAGACAGCAAGGAGGACTTATTCTCTCTGCAATTCGATACGATTTGTTGTTTGTTTTTTAATTATATGCTTACTTTAATGTCCGTGGGGTTCCTCATTATTAACCTGGATTTGGGCCTTGGTCGATTACTGGTCGTCGGTCTTCCAAGCATTGTTACGCACATGCGTCTTCCGCCTGATTTCGGGCCTGGTTCAATTTTTGAATTTCGAAAAACAAGAGTTTTACTTTGTATAGTGGCTACTCAATTCACCATCTATTTTTAACTCAAGTTTCCCTACTTTTCAGGTTGTCGAGTCACCCGCAGGTAGATTCGGAATTCAAACGAATTTCGTAAAAATCTTTCCCTTTCTTGTCTTAAATGAATTCCGTAGAATTCCTTTCCAGTGTTCGTCAAGAGAATTGCTTTTATAAGACTTGTCTATTCTATCCGTGGATACAGAAATCGAAAGAGCAATCCTAACATTTTCGCCAAAATATTAAGCAGGAAAATGCTTAGTTAGCTTTTTTGTGTAAGCTCCAAGAGAATCTCTGACTTTGAGCACTTTATTTACGATTACGAGTACAGGTATAGAACTGAGCTCCTCAGAGAGACTGCGATTTATATATGATGATTAGACCTAAAGTTGGGGTAATTGTCATCTCGTAACAATACGGTCATAATACAATAAAAAAAAAAGAATTCTGATGTTCCTCGAATATACCTATGCACTCCATTCCCGGTGGTGATTTTGCAAAAGTTTGCCGCATATTACTTATTATGTCGGCAAAAACTATCGCCACCCCAGTAGGCACAAAATTTGACGACGTCTTTACGACATCGTTATGACATCTTTACGACATCTTTAAGACAACTTTACGACATCCTATGTCCATGTCGTTAAGATATCGTTACGATATCTTAAAGACGTCGTATAATTTGACGACATATTTGCGATATCGTTAAGACATCGAAACGACATCGACATAGGATGTCGTAAAGACGTCGCCAAAATGTGTGCCCACTGGGACCTCATCGGTTTGTGGTGCGCTACGTTCCTCAGAGATGGAAGTCCTCAATGGTAAGAACCTTATTTAAACTATAATTCACATTATTTATTTTCTTAAAAACTAGGTGTAATCAAATGATTAGTAGATAGGTGTGTCAAATTAAGTGACATCAAATTCCGGAAATAAAATTTATGTCAATTGAAAAAAACGTTAGTACAAAACAATTATCCATTGCAACTAATCAATAATACAATTAAAGCAAAAGTGTTTGACATATATAATAATTCTAATAAAAATTAAAATGGAATGAAACCCATAAAACAACAGACATAAAAGTTTCTTTACCATACATTGAAAATCTCTCAGAAGGTCTTAGATGTTTAATAAAAAATATTATATTAATGTGTATTTTACTAATAACCAAAAATTAAATAAATTCCGTTTTTTAAAAATAAACCCAGTGGGCACAAAATTTGGGGACGTCTTTGGGACATCGTTACGATATCTTTACGACAACTTTACTACATTCTAAGTCCATGTCGCTAAGGTGTCTTTATAAATGAACATAAAAGAGATAGTGAACTTGGAAATCAAAATTCAGGTTTATCACAACGTGCATGGCAATCAAATCATCATTTTGACTTTGAAATTAATAATATTAAAATTTTAGCTAAAGAAGTTAATACACATAAAAGACTGAATCAATTTTTATTAACAAATACATTAAAATTTCTATTGATTTAAAACAGAAATGTTAAATATTAATTAAATTTACCAAAGCATCATATAAAGAATAGTTTTCTTAAAATTTTAAAATTAAATAATGTGACGTAATCAGATTCTGAAATGTCTTATGGATAGAAATTTCACTACAGGTAATAAATAAATTCTTATTTTTATATAGTTTTTTTGTAACGTACAAGTAAATAATTTTATACTAACTTAAACAAAAATTTGTCTTAGGTTATAATTAACAAATACGTAATGATTCGTTTAACCACTTTCTGCATTCCGACTGGATTTCGATGTAAATATTAAGTGAATTTTTCAATATTAAAAGATGTATTGTAGTTTGAAATCTATTGACAAAAATGAAATTTGAACTATGCTACTATATTTAGTCAATCTTTAAAATGAATAAAGTTAAGAAAACTTTTCACTTTAATACGCTCTTTAAGTTTTTTAACTAAATGAAAATGAATTTATACACATTCAGGAAAGGCACATTTTACTGATCATTCATGTTATAATTATTTAAATTTAGCCATTCTTATTTACATACAGTACTGACACAAAGTTTGGGTATATTTCTTTTTTTCCCCAAATTTTGCTTCCCTTCAAAGGCGAATATATGCCCAGCATCTGAATAATACGACTTTATAATCAAAATCATGTGAAAGATTATAAAATACCACCTCAAATTTTCCTAGGTTGTAGCTATTTTAATGGACAAAAGAAAAAATATTTAGCTTCAAATTCAAAGATTTTTTTACTCTCAAATTTGTAAAAGTATGTAAGTATTTCAAAATCACCCTGAATACTAAATTATTCTAATAGAAAGTAATTTTTTTTGTAAATTTCATTTTATTGAAAACCTACTATTAGGAACAATACAAAATTGTAATAAGTCGTGTTTAGACTGTCAGTAAAACTTCTGCCAGTACATACCTGTCGTTATTATTCAATGCAAAATTCCATCATATCCACTCGTGGTCTTAGTACAATTGAGATGGGTCTCAATTACTTTTCGAAGCGAGAAATTGCGAAGATTTTTTTTGTAATTCATAAGTTTCCCTAACTAAATATTTATTAATAAAGTACATATTTTCAAATCTTATTCTTAAATCCATGAAGAATATATATTTACAAGTTTGAAAATAAAGTAAAGTTTTAAGTATATTTAAAGGTTACTCAAAGTTCATGAGCTTCGTTTATTTGGATCAAAAAGAGCTTTTCTTAATTGTCAGTTTTTACAATTAAATTTTAAATTTTTAAAGAGATTATATCAGAAAATCCTTTTTCAGTCTATGATGAAATGATTTCTCCAATAGAAGTAAAATCGGTAAACATTAAGTGGTTTAAATTTGAAGTTGAAAAAAATAATTATTTTCCTATGTTAAAATGAAGAAAACTCCATAAGGACTAAAGGTCGCTCTTACGGTCTATGTAGATTAGAAATAATTTTCAAAAACATATAGAAGAACGCTATTTAATATTAAAAAGAAAAAACTTCTCAACGTTTCGACCAACATTGCGGGTCTTTTTCAAGAGTCGATACAATCTATGAGAGAAATGATTTTTGGATTACAAAAAAAACTTTTGTCGTCATTAATGTATGTATAGTACAAAAAAATATAATCATTACAGTATACCTTAGTCACAAAATTTGTTTTTAAGGATTGATAACACGTCATTTTGTTAAAAGTAATAATTTAAAAAAACTGAAGCCTCGGAGATGTTATAGAGGCTTCAAAACTTTATATAAATGTCACATTATAAACGGATACAAAGTTAACAGATAGACGATACAAGTTAAACTGGCCTGAAGGACAATAATTGTAAATGCTACAAGGTGAAATTTTAATAAACCTCAGATGAAAAGGTGCGCTAAAGTTTCAGACCAACATATTTTCAGAATTAACTGATACGGACTTAATTCATAATACATTGGTAAATTTGATTAATTTTCATTATTTCGGTTTTAGAATTTATTGAATTTTTTATATATTTATTGATATGAATGGATTCCAAAATTTGTCTTTTAAAGGTATTATTTTCTCTAGCAAAATTTTTTATGTTATTGAAATCAAAAACATGATTAAATTTCTATGAGTGCTGTGACAAGCCTGTATTTAAATTGCTAATTCTGCAATCTCAACTATGTTCATAAATTCTGCTTTTTAATCTCCTTCCTGTCTCACCTATATAGACTTTTTTACCACCCGTGCATTTGATTAAATAAACAACATTAGATAAATTTTCAATTTGATCAGAATCTTTTTTATTGGGTAGTAATTTTTCCAAGGTATTGTCATTTTTGAAATAAAAATTTATATTGTATTTTTTAAGGATCTCCTTAATCTTTCAGAAAGGCCTTGTATATATGGTAGAGTAATTTTTATATCTGTTCTATTTTAATTTTTCAAACAATTTGTTTTCTTTTTTTCTACTATGGAACTATTATATTTTTCAAGGATACGTTCTTTGATGACATTTTCAATTAATGTTAAAGGACAATTGTTTAATAGTAAGGTGGATTTGATTTGATCTAAATTTTCTTTTCTGTATTTTGTATAACTTAATTTAATGCCTGTATCAACTAAACCTGTAATCAAACCAATATTTTGATTAAACATATGGTATGATTTAAAATTTAGTTCATTCCCAGAAAAAGATGGTTTTTTGTACCAATTTATTATTAATTTTCCATGATCTGTTTTTTGAATCTTTAAATCGAACTAATTTATTTGGTTGTTTTTTTCTGTCTCGAGTTTAAATTGAATGGAGTCATCGATACTATTAAAGACGTTTAAAAGTTCTGTAATTTTATTGATGGGTATAATTGTGAGTACGTCGGCAACGTACCGCTTATATAAAATCGGTTTGAATGGTAATTTTGATAAGGCTCTTTTTTCCAGATGCTCCATAACTAAGTTTGATACTATGGGAGATAAAGGAGATCTTATATGGCAACCTGATAATTTTTTATAAAAACTAATGTTGAAAGAAAAGATTTTGTTGTTAAAAATAGTTCGGAGAGCAATTAAAATTTCGCTTTTTGATATTTTGGTTAAATTTCGATTCAAATTAAATTTTTCTTTAATACAGTCTGAGGCTAAATCTAGAGGAATATTATAAAACATAGAGACTACTTCTAGAGAAACTAGTCAATGAGTAGAAGGTATTATAATGTTATGAATATTATTTTGTAGGTCAACACTATTTTTTACGAACGAATCAGTTTTATCTGAAATTGGTTTAAGAATAATCGATAATTATTTTGATATATATTTTAGGTTGGAGATCCAATTGTGGAGACTATTGATCTCCAATTTTAACTTGGTTTGTGTACTTTAGGAATTGCATAAGCTTTTTTCACACAACTACTATGGGTTTTTTATGTGTAAGCTACTGACTCATTAATGTATCTTTTTTTTCCCACCTAGAAACAATGTCATTGCATTTATTTTCAACTGCTGGAACTAGATTTGGTTTTATATTTTTGTATTGGTTGTTATTTTTTAAATATTCCCTATAGTATGATTATAATCATTTCTATTCGCTGCTGCCATAATATTACCTTTGTCAGTACTAACAAATAATAAGTCTTTGTGGTTTTTTTGAATATTTACTAAATTCTCTGCAGTTTTATCCATAATTTTAAATTTATTATTTCTATTGTGATTCGAAATTAACTCTGTTACTGTTGTTCTAATTTTGAAATTTTCTAATACGATCATCTCTAACTTTAAATTTAATATTTTCTAACGCTTGTCATTGTGAGTGAAAGAAAATAGAGAATATTAAAAAAAAGAACAACTTACACAAAAATATAAAAAGAAATTTAGTTCCAACAGTTGAAAATAAATGCAATTGCAATGTTTCTAGGTGTGAAAACTAAAGATAAATTAATGAGTCAGTTGCTTACAGATTAAAAACCCATAGTAGTTGTGTGGCAAAAGCTTATGCACTTCCTAAAGTATACAAACCAAGTTTAAATTGGAGATTAATTGTCTCCCCAATTGGATCTCCAACTTACAATATATCACAATACTTATCGAAAATTCTTAAACCAATTTCAGGTAAAACTGATTCGTTCGTACAAAATAGTGTTGAGCTAGAAAATAATATTCATAACATTATAATACCTTCTACTCATTCACTAGTTTCTCTAGACGTAGTCTCTATGTTTGATAATATTCATCTAGATTTAGCCTTAGACTGTATTGAAGAAAAATTTAATTTGAATCGAAATTTAACCAAAATATCAAAAAGCGAAATTTTAATTGCTCTCCGAACTATTTTTAACAACACAATCTTTTCTTTCAACAATAGTTTTTATAAACAATTATCAGGTTGCCATATAAGATCTCCTTTATCTCCCATAGTATCAAACTTAGTTAAGGAGGATGTGGAAAAAATTTGCCTTATCAAAATTACCATTAAAACCGATTTTATATAAGCGTTACGTTGATGACGTACTCACAATTTTACCCGCCAATAAAATTACAGAACTTTTAAACATCTTTAATAGTATCGATGACTCCATTCAATTTACACTCGAGACAGATAAAACAACAAAATACATTTTTTACATTTAGAAATTTAAAAAACAGATAATGGAAAATTAATAACAAATTGGTACAAAAAACCATCTTGTTCTGGGAATGATCTAAATTTTAAATAGCACCGTTTAATCAAAATATCGGTTTGAATAAAGGTTTGATTGGTAGAGGCATTAAGTTAAGTGATAAAAAATACAGAAAAGAAACTTTAGATCAAATCAAATCCACCTTACTATTAAACCATTATCCTTTGCTATCAATTGAAAATGTCATTAAAGAACGTATCCATGAAATATATAACAGTTCCATAGTAGAAAAAAAGAAAACAAATTGGTTGAAAAATTAAAATAGAACATATATAAATATTACTCTACCATATATACAAGGCCTTTCTGAAAGATTAAGGAGATCCTTAAAAAATACAATATAAATGTTTATTTCAAAAATGACAATACTTTAGACAAATTACTAGCTGATAAAAAAGATTCTGATCAAATTGAAAATTTATCTAATGTTGTTTATTTAATAAAATGCACTGGTTGTAAAAAAGTCTATATAGGTGAGACTGAAAGGAGATTAAATAGCAGAATTTATGAACATAGAAGAGATTGCAGAATTGGCAATTTAAATACAGGCTTGTCACAACACTCATGGAAATTTAATCATGTTTTTGATTTCGATAACATACAAATTTTGGCTAGAGAAAATAACAAATTTAAAAGACGAATTTTGGGATCAATTCATATCAATAAATATATAAAAAATTCGACAAATTTAAAAACCGAAATAATGAACATTAACCAAATTTACCAATGTATTATGAATTAAGTCCATATTAGTTAATTCTGAAAATATTTTGAACTCAAGCTTTAGCGCGCCGTTTCATCAAAGGTTTAAGAAAATTTCACCTTTTCGCCTTTACAATTATTGTTCTTCATGTAAGTTTAACTTGCATCGTCTATCTGTTAACTTCGCATCTGTCATAATGTGACATTTATATAAAGTTTTGGAGCCTCTATAACATCTCCGAGGCTTCAGTTTTTTAAAAATTATTACTTTTAACAAAATGACGTGTTAGCAATCCTTAAAAAAATTTTGTTTTGACTAAGGTATACTATAATCATTTTTTTTACAGCACATATACTAATGACCACAAAAATTGCTTGAAATCAAAAAATCATTTCTCTTATAGATTTTATCGACTTTTAAAAAAGGCCCGCAATGGTGGTCGAAACTTTGAGAAGTTTTTTTTAACAATAAATATCGTTCTTCTACATGTTTTTGAAAAATTATTTCGACTCTATATAGACCGTAAGACCGACTGTTGTTGGCAAATAGTTGCTAAAATATCTATTGACTCTTTCTATTCGTTCAAATCTATTGCAAATATCTTCGAATCTTTTTCAAATACGCTAAAATCGTTGAAATTCTTTAAAATTTCTTTACTATTGAAATCTATTGCAAATTTCTTGGAAAGTTTAAAAATACCCTAAAATACTTTAAATCCTTTAAAATCCATTCATCTTAGGAAGTTGATTAATGTACCTGATTCAGAGTCTTTAAAATCCCTTCAAATGTTTGAAATCGTTGGAAAGCAGACCCTTAAAATGTTCTAAAAATCCTGTAAATTATTCTGTCATTCATGGGAGTTCTTTAAAACAGCATCGAATTTTCGATATTTTGTGAAATAGCTTGAATATTTTTAAACAGCCTGTTCAAATATTTGAGATCCTACGAAAACTCTTAATTCTTTTTAAACGTTCTAAAATTTATAGAAATATAAGAAAATGTGTAAAAATTTTATATGCATATTGAAACTCTATACAAATCCTTTGAAATTTTGTAAAAAATCCAATTAATTTTTTGTAGAATTTCTGAGAAGTTCCTAAAATTTTTGCAATAATTTCCGACGTAAATGTATAAATAAGTATTTTATTCTGGTCACTATGTTTTCAATTGATGCTATTATAATCAGCGATAATAATGAAACTTTTATTTTCATATTTTAGATCTCGAGAAGCAGATCTGATTATTTTGGTTAAAAAATATTGTAAACAGATTATTTCAAAAGACTGCAGTTAAATACAAAAATTATATTCATAAAATAAGAAACCTTCTTCGTAATCTCACAAATGATTATTTGTGCACTTATTGTAATTATTTTGAATAGAAAAAGATCTTTTATGTTATTTGAAATACGTTCTATCTTTTCAATTTCAAATTGAATAATTCCAACGTGTTGATTTCTACCCTTATATGAAATCAAGTTTATTTCTTGGCAGCATAATTTTTTGCAATGAAAGAAAAAATTATACCGTTCTTCTGCAGGAAATAAAATTTAAACAACTTTTACACAATCTTAAACATTGAAAATAGTTTCAGAAAATTTGATTATGTTTTCCAGAACAGCCATCAACTTGATTCCATATGCAAAGAAACTAAAACCTGATTTTTCATACAGACTCACCCGAACTTGATTCCATATTGCATGATACATTTGGAATATTCTTCATTTCAAGAAAGCGAACTAAAATAATGCTTAGAAAGAAAAAAAATTGTATCCTCCATGTTACTTTTTTGAATAAATTTTGAACAAGAAGTATTAAAAGATATTTTTTTTAATGTGTGCATTTAAAATTCTGCGCGTAACACGATCGCGTAACGAAATCTAATTTGATTCTGTCGGTCGATGTCGCGCTGTCAAAGGGCATCGATAGACTGACCGGTCGAGGTAAACATGGCGACAACATTATTTTTCAATGATGTAGAGCGACGCACAAACGAAAGGTAGAATTCCGTGTCGGTGCACGGAAGCAACCATGACGGGAGTGGCCTTCCGGGTAAGACCGGATATACACCAAACTCCATTACTTTAACTCGGCATCGGACCATAGATTTCATCCAGTGACTGATGGCGTTGACACCTTCACAATTAATCGATCGTAACCCTTTGCACATCTAACCTATTGCAATTTTGTATTAAATTATATAAAATCAGTTCGAAGATTTAAAAAGATCACTTCAGATCTTGAAAGGCGCCTGGAATGAAAGATTTTGAAGACCTCGAATTTGAGAATGCGCAATATTCTCTCAAAATGACACTATTTAGGTGGTTTATTTCGAAATTTCAATAGTTT
>JAWWLR010000149.1:49263759-49276560 GCA_035041075.1 Acraspis erinacei
CGAAAAACTCCTAACTTTAAAATATCGTGGCGGAACTCACGGCAACTAACGGTACTACACAATTGATCTCTTCGGACAAGGCAGCTCATACAATCCCGATCGAACTTCACTTAAGGTAAGTTCGTTCAATCTTATAATTCCGAATACATTAAGAATGACTCATTTTTACATAAATTTAAAGGTTAAGTAATACATTTAGCAAATTTTCAAACTAAAATTATGATGAGATCCTCTTAATAGAGATAATTAGATCAGAATTAGATCTTTGGTAAATAAAATAGTTTCATTTTCAGTTAAAAAAACCAGTTTTTAAAGAAATAAAATAAATTTTGAACGAAATATTTTTATTTTCAACAAAGCAAATGAAGTTCCTACAAAAAAGGTTAAGGACCTATAAAAAAAGTGTGCAAATGGTTAAAAGTGTCTGTAAATTATAAAAAAATAAACCCACATGTTTCTTTGACAATTAGACTTCATACATATTTAATTTAGTATAAATATATTTAGTATAAATAGTATAGAAATTTCGTGAAGTAACGTACGTTACTGTGCATTGCAGTTGCTCAAACATTTTAACACAGCAACGCACCTTGACTCGACCTCCATAGTAAGGCGCAACAGAATTCATACACTATTATATTTAAATCTACCCCTATAACATAATGCAGAAGGCTCTGGTTGAGAGCCACAGCGCTTCGAGATCCAGACCAGCGCTGCACAATAGAAAAAGGTCGCCGAGAGGGCAGGTAGGCCGTGGTACCTGGACATCGTCTTAAGCCAATGTTTTGCAAAAATTTAAATAGGAACACAAATGTTCTTTCAACCAAAGTCAACCTTTTTGATTCCTCTTAAAATTTGTATCACATACCTACTAACAAAAATAAACAAAAAATGAACATTTACGAAACTTACCCATATTTATTTCTGGAAAACTTGTCACAAAGAGTTAAATAACCAAACACATTTTCTAACAACGACAGTCACCTTCTTCGATTCCTCTCAAGATTTCTGTTACATTACTTCTAACAAAACTGACAAAACTTTTCAATATTTTCGTAACCCAGCAAAATGCTTTCTTGAGCATTTTTAAGCAAGCCCAACATAAGATAACTCCTTTATCAAAGAAAAAAGTTCTTTTAATCGATTCCTTGCAGAATTTCTGTAACATAACTTTCAACAAAATTTACCCAAAAAATCTCAACACATGCGAAACCCCGACAACTTTCTTTTCTGTAAAATGTACTGTTAAGATTTAAATAACAAACCATAGTATCTTACAATAAAAGTCACACTTTGCGATTCCTTTTAGAATTTCTATTACATAACTTTCAACCAAGATCACAACAAATATTTACCTTCGCTGAACTTGAAAAAAACTTTCTTCCTTTAAAATTTGTTAATTAAAATTTTTGTTTCTAGCAACAAGAGTCACCCTTTCCGATTCCTATCAGAATATTTTGTACCAAGATATAAATAACGATACACCATTTCTAACAACGAAAGATACTTTTTTCGATTCTTTTCAGAATATTCCCAACATAACTTGTAACAAAAGTATTTTAAAAAAATTCGAACTTAGAGAGACCCACTTACATTTCATTGCTAAAAATGTGTTACCAAAATCTAAATAACAAAAGACATGTTCTAACAAAAAAGATGACCCTTTTCGATATTGACAATTTGCTAAGAAGTTTGAAATAAGATAACACATTGGAATAAAAGCAAAAGTCACACTTTTCGATTTCTCGCAGAGATTCTGTTTCATCACTTGTGACAAACCTAACAAAAAAAACTGAATATCAAGGAAAACTAGAAACATTTCTTTTTGATAAACTCGTTGCCATGATTTCAATAACAAAACAAAATTTCCGATAACAAAAGTCATCTTATAGATTCCGCGCATAATTTCGGTTTCGTAACTACTAACTTCTTATGTTTTACAGTTAATGAATATTCGAGAAATCTAGCGAATCTTCTTCTTGAAGAATTTATTAGCAAGATTTAAATAACAAAATATCTTTTCTATGAATAAAAGTCACTTTTTTCGATTCCTCGCAGAATTTCTGTCACATAACTTGTAACAAAGTTAACAACAAACGAAATATTTATCAAAAGTTTGTATCAAAAGACAAATTCATAATAAAAACTCTTTTCTAGCATAAAAACTCACTTTTTCCCTTGTTTTTGAAGATTCTGTTGCATAACTTGTAAAGAAGCCAACCAAAAAAGAAAAACAGAAAATTCGCAAATCCTGGCGAACTTTGTTTTTGAATTTTTGTTAGCAAGATTAAAATAACAAATCACCTATCATAATGAAAAAATTACTCATTTCGATTCTGCGACATTTTATTAAAAAACCTAAAATAACACAAAACTTTTCCAACCCCCGGAATTCACCCGTTTGTCTATTTTTACTGAAATTCTGCTACATTTATTGTAACAAAATCAACAGAAGAACTTAATGTTCGGAAAAGTGTATTACTTTAGTAAACATTTTTTTGACCATCAGTGGTAATTCACAAAAAAAACATTTTTCACTGAAGGTAATCAGTAAAATTCAGTCGATGAAAGAGATTTAACTGACTGCGTCAGTAGAAATTGTACTAAAGTGATGAAATTCACTAAACTGATCCAAGTGTAGCTACTTCCTCGTTGGAATCTCGCTGATTGGAACGTTACAAGCAAAGTTAAACACTTAATACATGAAGAGTAAAAAAAGAGCTTATGAGTTACTAATTCAACTGGAAACAATCCACCTTCTCGTAGAATTAAGTAAGAAACAAAATGTACATCTCTTCAGACCCTTGAAAAATGTTGCTGCAGACAGCACTTTGGCTTAAAAATGATACCAGTGTCATTGTATCTTAGTCAAAATCAATCGAAAAAGCTTTGAAAACATACATTTTAATCATGCAATCAAAAGTAGTGCACTATTTCTTGAAAATTTAGGGATGCTTGAATAATTTAGCTAATTCTGCAATCTTGAGCCACATTTTACGCCATGAACGAATGTACCCAAAAAATTGCGTTGTTGTAGTCTGTAAACACGGTAACATTTGAAAGAATTATCCGATCCGATTGCCCTTTGACACACTTTATGAGAGTGTACAAAGAAAGAACGAGTTTGTTAGCTAGCTATTTTGGGTGAAAATTCAAAGAGCATTTCAAAATTTTGGAGCTCACTTTTTTCAATCGAAAATAAAAATTTCCATTTTGCGGTAAAACTATGCAGCAAACGAAAAAAGATTAATGGATAAGAATTTTACAACCAAAGCAGGGTTTGTTAACACTGGGGATTGTTCGTCGTAAAAAATTAATTTTAATGCCTCTATGGGCTCTTTAATAACTATTTCGCTGAGAATTAGTTGCTTTTTACCACTGACTATAAAAATTTGATTGGTAAACTATTTGGCACTATTTGATTGGTAAACTCTTACTAATACAGATTCAGAGAGTTAACATTTTTCTGTAAAACATTTATTGCAGGAATTTTAGTATTGCATACATGTCTCACAAATTAAAAAGATAAGGGGTTCTGAAATTTGAAGAAGAAAAAAGCATGAAATATTTCTAAACCTTATTCTTTATCAATTGATGCTATAGTAATTGTATTTTTAAATTCCCCTTTTTAATGTAATTTAAATTTTTTGAAACTGGAAAGGTCAAATTGAGATTATTTGCCTTAGCCTAGTCAAATTAACCTGAAAATGGGACCTTCCCAGAAATAATGCATATAGTTTTCCTATCTATCGTACGTGGTCCATGAAGACATCATGATTAAATATCAAAAGAGTTTCAGTCTGACCGGTGGATGAAAAAAGCCTTAAATTTAACAAACAGCCCCCGAAAATTGTTTTTTTACCTTTTAACTGAAAAACAGTGCATCGGGCTACATAAACAAACCAGGTTTAGACTCGTGGCACTCACGCTTTTTGTTGTTCATATCTCGAGATGCGATGATTTTTCGATGAAAACCTATATGTCTACAATTTTACAGCCCAATATCCTCTATAAATATTGCTTCGTAATTTTATTTATTTAAACAATTAAAGATAATATAAGTATTTTCAGAAAATCTATCTGTGACTACATTTTCTAAAAAAATATGTGAGTGTATGTACATATTCAAGCACTTAGTAATTAGTAAAATAAGACTTTTAAAATTTACCAAAAATTATATTAATTTATAAGTAATTAGGGTTTATAGTGTTTTATAGCGTGCATAGAAAAGGGAAAGTGAGAATCTTGAATTTGTGAGGGATGGAATTGGAACTTTGATTCGAGTAAGATTGTGCCGTAATAATGGATATTTTGTGAGTTCGAAGATAATTGCAGCTGTATCTTCAAGACATGGACGAGTCCCACATACTATCTTTTAAACTCGGCGTGAGAAGTTTAATTCTAAAAATTATTCGAATTGACATTCAGAGGCGAAGCTCTGATGGGGTTCAAGGGTTGTGTCCCGCTAAGATCAGTACCGGAGGGGTCGAGTCGCAGTGATACCTAACGAAAAACCTGAAGATTGGAGTGAATGTTTAACCGCACATTTGAACAAAAGCAGAGCCTTGGCTGAATATAAATGTTGTCTTTTATTGGCTGATAAATTTTTTTATGTCAGAGTCAATCGTAGGCTTGCAGAGAATGTTGAGCAGACTGAATACTAGCATAAAGAAAATGGGTCGTAAATTATCGCGAATAAAACAAAAGTTATGGTGTTTTTAATATTTTATTATCTTGGTAGTTTATTTAATTTCGATGGAAAGAACGATGGAGAAATAGATAGGTGCATAAACGAGGTTAGGGAGGTTATCGACAGTGTAGGAGCCATTACCAGAAGTAAAAATATAACAAATAAAGCAAATATGGCAATATGTAATTCTGTACTTACACCCACTGTGCTGTACGGTAACCAGACCTAGACCTGCCAAGAAGAAAAAAGTCAGTAATGAGAAAATTTTTCATGAATGCGGTGTAGATGAGACACTGTTTCGATAAATGTGAAATAAATTCCTTAAGATAGTTTTCGCATGTTTGGGAGAATGAAAGATGAAGGGCCGACGAAACAAGTATATCAAGGCAAAGTAAGTGGTAGCGTACCCAGAGGCGGACCGATGAAAGAATTGTTGGAATGTGTAAATAAGATCCTAAGTAGTAGAAAACTTTACACAGTGACTTTGTGAAGCAGTTCGGCTGGGGTGATTGCTAGAGAGATTGATCAGCGACCTGGGTCGGAGAAGTATAGTAGAACGAAGGTGTTCTTTAAATGAGGAGCACGGGAATTATAGATTAATCTAAAGATCTATCTACACCCCCTCCCCCACATTCTCCACCTCGTACACTGTATTCCTGGACCATCAGCGTGCCATCATACTGAAATAGAGAATGGTATTTTTATGAGATAGCTTTACACTGTTTCACATGAATATTCTGTTCTCTTAAATTTATGAAAATTTGATTTTAATACTGCAGATATTAAGATTGCTCATGCTAAGAAACGGTTTTTTTCTAAAACATAAATTTCGCACAAATTCAGAATGTAAATTGCCACATTCGTTGTGAAGAAGATTTTTTTGTTGCCATGGTGGCTTTACATCGCATCGGTTTTCATAATTTTATCAACAAAATGTTGTAACAAAATAAACTTTTTCCCGCGTGGTTTGAAACGGTTATTGAATAAACCTTTTTGGTTGCAGAAAGACAAGAAAGTTATCATTGTACAACGCATCGAGTCTATTATAAAATTAATAAAAATAATTTTAAAAATCATCACTGTAAGGTAAACGTCCCAGTAATCGTGATGCCGATTTTCTTGCTTTTTATTTAATTTGAATAAATGCAATTTCTATTTGCTATTATAAAAGACTAAAAATAAGCGAGTTTGATTATTAAATATTCCTATTAATATATTTTTGTAACTATATATACAAATTATAACCTAATTTCACGATTACTGGGACACTTACCTTACAGCTTACCAAGTCTATTCTGAAATTCAAACGTCGCGAAGGAAAATTTCGGAACAAAAACTGTTCTTTATTCATAATGTGTTCCCTAAGGGTTTAAATGACTTCTATTTCTTACAATACTTCCCTCTACATATTTTATAAAATCTTATCCTTACCATTCAGAGTTATTTACAGCCCCATCCTAATCTACTTATGCAATTACATAAGCATTACTTACAATTATTTACGCTTCTAATCTAAGCGACTTTCGTTTCCTTTTTCTTTCACTTCTCTTGGATCTCCATTTTTCCATTTTGTTAGTAGATTCCTATATCCTTCCTCATTCGTTCTTCTAGCCCACTCCAATTCCTTCATCCTCTCTCCCCATTCCTCTAGTACATCTTTCCAATTCATGCTCCTATTTTTTCTCTTTTTATTCGCAGATTCTGCGAATTCTCTTTCTCTTCCCAATTTACATTCCTTCCTTTACCACGTTTCTCAATCTAAATCTTGCTATTCTGGTCCAGCTTCTTTCTCCCCATCATTTTTCTAAATATTTTGTTACTCCTTCCTTTTTTATCACCTTATACCATTTATTATATTTTTATTTCTGAATCATCCCACATCTCTCGATTAATTGTCTTTCCCTCTCCCATTTTCCAATTCTTCATAGTTTACTCCAGTCTCGTCTTCTATCTCTCTAGCATTAAAGATTTTCATCCTTTCTTCTTCCATCTTGTTAATTCTATGGCTCTCCCTCTCCTTTTCTTTACCTCCATTAAAAACTTTCTCAGTAACTCCTCTCCCTTTCCCTCGATTAGCTTCGTCTCAAATTGCCATGCCCTCTTTCCTGCTCTCGTACGTCCACGAACATTGCCATACGATGCTATTTTCATTTTTTTCTGCATTACAGGAGAGGATTTTTAAAATTGAGTAGTTTGTACTTGTAAACGTTTACTCATACTTAGAAGCTAATTTTTGTATTTATTTCTGAAAATAAAAATTAGAACGCTGATGCAAGAATTAACTTTAGGAGACTTTACGATCATTTTAAAATAGAATTTTGTGGCGCAAATGTATGCCAAATTGCATGGACATAGAACCTTGAGACTGTAGAATCAGTGTAAAGTTGGTTTCCTCTTCAATTTTGTCTAGTATTAAAATAAACTACTCTATCCAGATTTAAAATCTAGATACATCTAAAACGAGAATGCATTACTCGAACATTGTGATCCGTACAGCAGAAATGGATACAACTCTTTTTGTTTAGAATTCTATTTACTTTTTTTACGCTGAGCTATTTTTATCGTCCTATGCACCGGTTTCCAAATAATCACCAAAATATAAATTTCAGGGGTGTTTTTTTATATTTAAGGGTGTTTGCATCCATCGGCCAGAGGGAAGGTCGTTTGGTATTTCATCCTGATTTCTTCAGAAAGCACAAAGTATAACTATAAAAACTTTATGTAAAGTTTAATTTAAAAAATCTAATTTCACTGGCCTAATTAGTCATTTTTAGAGTTGAACTTGTTTGCTCAATCGCAAACCTAAACTAAGGATATGAATGGTAAGGCCCAATATTAACGAGTGCGCCTTTGTAATTAACTAATTGCCAAATAATAATAATATTCGAACTTTCCAGTTTCTGAAATTTAAATTATACTATGGGACGAATTTAATTAATTCAATTTTTAGGCGCATTGTTTCGTTAAAAAATAATTGAACAGAAGTTGTGTTTTTAAAAGGGGGCCAAATTAATTATTTTTTATTTAGTCTTAAATTGTTTGTAGGATACCAAGGAACTGTAATCAAAAATAAAATCAACAATACATTTAGCAAATGTAACTGACAGTCAGGCAGCACATTGTTGAAAAAATACGGGTGCTATCTGACGCGAGAAAGAGAATACATAAAAGGGATGATCGGGCCAGGAAGAATAAAAAGCGCAAGGAGATTGTGAATTTCTATAGTGCAGTTTACAATGCTAGACACACCTTGAAGGAAGACACTAAGTATAGCATCCGCTTTAAGAAAATATGTGACCTCATAACATTTGAGAAGGAATATTTACCAATCAGTACCGAAGAAGTAAAGAAAGTACTAAGATCCATGACGAATTTCTCCGCTGCACTTCATATTTATTATCAGAGACGCCTGTTCCGCAGTGACCGATGTTAGACTACACTGTACAAATACTGCAGAAAGGCGACTAGGCAATCCAAGGAACTACAGGCCAATAAATTGTCTGAACACGCTGTATGAGATCCTTACAGCTATCCTGAGCCAAAGGATTGTTCTGACAATTGGATCTGTGCGAGGAGAGATTAACGAATTACGTAGCTCGTAAAAATGTTTAGCAGGCTGTCGGGAAAAACTGCTAATCGACAGGTGCGTCTGCAAAGACGCAGCAGCCCATCATTGCATTCTGTCAATTGCCTAGATTGACTACCGGAAAACTTTCCATTCAACCTCTCATCGACTTATCATCTGTCTGCTGGAAAGCTTTGAGGTTCATCAACACATAGTGAGATGCGTAGGGAGACTGATGCCCATTTGGAAAAACAGATTTACTATCTTATCTGGAAAGAATCGTGTGACAACTAACATCATTACTTTCCAGAGGAGCGTCTTTCAGAGCGACACCATGAACCCTCTCTTTGTTTATTAAACTTCTGACACATCTCTCATACTACTCAAATACCCTGGGTACTTCTGCGGCGATACTAATCATCGCGAGCACATACCGAGATTAATCTAAATCGTGCCTAAGAGCCGCATTCAGGATATAACATCAGTGAAGAAGGCTCTCTGAAACAGATAAAAGTGTACCATTCAACAGATTTCGTCTTACAATCTGTTAGCGTTAAACAAGATATCTACGACTCGAAATCGCTCGGAATCGCCAGGAGTAATATCATGCATATTAGGAAGAGCTTGCATATAAATTCGTCAGTTTTGCGTTGTAAATTCCATACTGTCAAGGCGGAGATAGACTTCGAAACATCCAATGTCTTCATTACTGCTTCATTCTGAGTAGTGAGTACTGAGTACAGAGTATAGACTAAGTGCATTATTCTAACTAGATGCCTCTTTTCTAAAACCCTAAGTCAAGAAAGCAGAGTTCAATTTTTTCTCGAGCAGCTCCTCGCCAAGAGAAAGCACGGAAACTTGTACAGAAATGTTAAAGGTTACTCCTTGCTGGAAGAGCTAACGTTTGCTTTCCTCAAATCATCCGGACTCCATTCACACAGAGACACTTTTATTTTTGGGTGTCAAGACGGTTTCCTTTCCGCCTTAGTATACCGTAGCCGCATTTCACCTGTCGAAGTTCCCAGTGATAGGTGCAGAGCGTATCATACACATCCTGAGTATGTAGGACACATACGATCCAGGTGTCCGACTCACGTGGGAAAGACGCATTTGTAAAAACAGAATGCAGCCTTATGAGTGCTTTGATACTATCTCTGTCGCTATTACTGTGTGGGCCGTAAACCTGCCTTCCGAACACTCCAAGGGAAATAGAGTGAATTTTGCAGAATTAGAAGTGCCAAATTTCATTGAATTGCGAGTTTTCGACAGCAGTCTTCATTGCACACTTGAGACTTACGTCGTTCCCCAGGAATCCGATAAACGAATTTTATTTGTGATTAAATTCTTGGCTCCGTTCGACTACAACATCCCAATCAAAGAGAAGGAAAAGGAAAAGAGGTATCAAGACCTTAGATGGGAACTGTCACCATTTTTCCCAGGATATTCGGTTAAAATAATTGTCGCAAAATATTCCAAGGCATATGCGAAATGGATACAGAGAGCTGTCATTCTAATGTCACTGTGTGTGATCAAGCTAAAGGAGGGTTTTACCGGCCTGTAAAGGTGATTTTAACGTAATCCGAGGTCACCCTTCTAATGGTGATTTGATTAACGCAGCGCGATCAGCGATATATTTTGCATTGTCCTCATGTCTCCCTGGACTTTCAATCTGCATTCTGCATGTATGGGTTTAGAGTTTTACAATTCTAAATATAAAAACTTATTTTCTTACTAAAATTCTGAAAAGTTAACCATCCTTGAAATCTGCTGTACACCTCTTCCTTTGTAATGTTTGAAAACCGATTAAACCTTTTGAAATCACTTACAAATTCTGTAAAATAACTATAAATCTAAGAAATCTGGTGATATTCCTTGCGTATCCCTTAAAATCTTTTAAAATCCCTTAAAGTCATTGAATTTTTTCACAATATCGTAAATTTTTTAAATTTTGTTCAAATTCCTTGAAATATTTTAAAATATCATGCGAAAACTTTAAAATCCCTTCAAATGAATGAACTCTGTAAATATTTTTGCAGAAATCCCTTGAAGGTTTGGAAATTCTTTGAAGTCTCATGACAGTTTTTTACATCTATTAACATCCTATGAAATCCTATAAATGTTGTTAAACACATAGAAATACCTTAAAATATTTTATAATCTGTTGAAATACTTTAGAATCCCCTTAAATCCGTGAATTTCTATGAATTACTTTAAACCGTTGAGGTCACGTGGGGAGCAAAGTATCCCAAGCTGATTTCGCGGCTACGTATCTTTTGCTTTAAATTTTTTTAATATGCTAAATTGGAATTTAATAATAAAAAATTAGTGTAGCCATAAAGAAGAGACCTGAAGGTATGTCCAGCCAAATTTTTGAGACGAAATATCAGTCATTGGAAATGAGTCTTGAAAACTTTGAAATTCTTTGAAATAATTTAAAATTTTTTTAGAACTCTTGAGATATGTTCCCGGAAAATAATCGAAATACTTGCAAAGCTTTCAAATAAAGAGGAATAAGAAACGTTTGTTTGGTCATAAATTTTTTGAATCACAAAAATAAATTCAAATTTTCAACTCAATGTCTCATTTTGTGTGAACGTAAGTTAAACAAATTTCGGTAAAGTAGGAATCTGGTAAGTTTCACATGGCCTTAGGGGCCTATCGCAAAAGACAAGTATGCGATACATTTTTCGTGAACTAAAGACAACCCCTCCCCTTGCGTTTTCCTTTTTTCATTTTTGTTATCCCTTAAAATCTTTGAAATTCTTTGAAATGTTGTGAAATTTTTCTTAAACTGTTGAAATATTTTAGGATACCTTTATATTATTAAAATACTTGAACATCTTTCCCTTAAAAAGCTGTTGAAATTCTTTGAACTCCCTGTCAACGTTTCTATTTCTTTAAAATCCCCTGAAATCTTAAAATCTTGTTTTGGCTAAAAAATTGAGTGATGCCCTCCTCGTATTTTTTCTATAGGGCATAAAAACTCTGCCCTCGCACGTATTAACTGGCAATTAGGGCCGCCCGTAGGGCGGTGCGAGCGGTTCGGTCGCACAAGGCGCCATCACAGGGCGCCACGTTAATGGGAGCGCCAAATTCTAGGTTTTTTGAGAAAAAATCAATACATATGCATGTAGGGGCGCTTTTTTCCATGCTCGCACCGGGCGCCATCTCACCTAAGGCCGGACCTGCTTGCAATTTCTGTCACAGATTTGCATCTATGTGAAGTAAAATTTCTTTTAATGAGAACCCTCATAAATCATTTTTATGTAAGTTATAGAGGGGGAAAGACAAATTTAAAAAGTTTTTTTGTTTTGAAAACGGCTTTACAAATGTTGATGAAAAAATACATTTTACACACACATTCCTTAGAATATACTTCATAACATATATTTTTGTTAAATTTTTAAAAGGGGTGGAACAATGTCAAAAAAAATCGCGCATGCAACACTGCGCACCGTTAGGGTTTACTGCTCCGACCGCATACAACTCGATTGCATTTTTTCATGGTTGGAAATTTTTTTTTGAGATTGAAGATATCATTGCAATGTATGTAACTGATGTAATTAAATACATCATCAGTAATATTTACCTCATAATCGTCCGCAGTCAGCCTATCCAAATTATAGTTTCCAGAATTCACCACGAGGATGTCGCACTACGATTTTAAACTACATTGTCCAGGGTGCTTTATTGTGAGTCCCCTCGCCTCTCACAAATCGGGTTTCTTTATTATCGTGAGTCCCCTCGCCTCTTACAAAGCGGGGTGCTTTATTATTTTGAGTCCCCTCGCCTCTCACAAATCGGGGTTCTTTATTATCGTGAGTCCCCTCTTCCCTCACGAATTCAGAATTTTCTTAATCCTCATCGCTATCATTATTAATCACTGCACATTGTCTAAAGAGAATTAAGATTAAGAAAAAAATGAAGCTCGCAGCGTGGATGGGCGCACGTACGGGAATCGAAAACAAGAAGCAATTGAAGATCACACAATGATATTGGCAAGTATACGAAAATTATGAACAAGAACGAATAAAAAATCGTAGAGTGGAGTTACGCATACACGACTATTACACACTAAAAACAAACGAATATCGCCAAGTTAGATGGCACATTGTCAAAAGTGAATTGAGATTAAGAAACAGATGAAGCTGGCAGAGTGGATGGGCGCACGTATGAGAGTCGAAAACAGGAAACAATTGATAATCACATAATGATATGGCAAGTATACGAAAATTACGAGCAAGAACAAATGAAGATCGAAGAGTGGAATGACTCATGAAGGATTAATACCAAAAAGAAATAAACAAAGAGAGCAAGATTATAAATAAAATTGTATTATAAAAAACTCATGTGTGCTGACTATGATATAATTGTATAAGCATCCTAATTATAATAAAGCACCCCGCTTTGTGAGAGATGAGGGGACTCACAATAATAAAACACCCTGGAGAAAGGAGTTTAGAACAGTGATCCCAGATTTGAAACGGGCTGCACTCCAATACTAGGACAGGCCTATGTCCGTGTGAAGAGAGTAGTGGATGATACA
>JAWWLR010000149.1:49348490-49358550 GCA_035041075.1 Acraspis erinacei
TCATTCTTTCTGGATCCGCTACTTATTTATACACTAGTGGAAAAAAGTAAAGGTTCAAATAAAATTTCCGAATTTTTAGTGATTTTTCAGAATATTGTTTCTCAGTGACGAATGGTATCGGCAAAAAAATTTGCAATTCTTTTTCAAGTTTGCGAGGTTTCAAAAAAATTTTCCAACATAGCTATGATATATACCAGATAGCTTGTTTATTCAGTTTCAATTTGCTTTTATTTTTTAAAAATATCCATACGACCGTGTTTCACGGAGATATCGAAATTTCAACCAAAAAGGACTTTCAGTATAGAAAACTAAAGGTCAAGTTCGATATCCAACCATTTTGGATAAAAACTCAAAAAATTAGAGCACATTGAAAATTTTTGAGACCATTTTTTCAAGATTTTAAAATTTTTCCTCTACGGATCTTGGTAGTACTCATGAAGATGAACAATTTCTCTTAAATGCTTTTTTTGATAAAAAAAAATTACCGGAGTTATAGCATTTAAGAAACTAATTTCGTAGGAGTAATAGGTTATTAGAAATTATTTTTTTTTAATTAAAAATTCCTCTGGGAGAAGGAATCCTAATTAAATTAAGAACTGATAAAAAAGTAATTACACAATAATGCAAAAATAAAGTGTGCGGAGCCCAGAAAGAAACCTATATGGTATTGTCGTAATGCTTAGAATTTTCTCCTGGCCAGTTTTTTTTTAGATTTTTGTTATTTAAATCTGAATTTTTAGTTTTGGTCAAATTATTGCAAGCAGGGCACCATAAAGCGAGAGACGTTTTTATCGCTCTAAAATGAATTTCTTTAATATTCCTTAAGTTTCAAAAGAATTCAAAAGGGTTTTTATTCGCGAAAAATATTTTTTGCAAAAGTTATTAACAACGAAAATCTAATTTTAGTGTATGATAAAATAATAAAAAATGGAATTTGTTTTAAAATATTTGAATTCTTGAGAAACAAATTAATTTTTTTTCTTTCGAAAGGGGAATTTCTATTCGCATTTTTCTCTAGAAACAAAGTGCAATAACGTGCAAACAAAATTTTCTTTTTAAATAAAAAAAAGTTAAATTTATTTATAAATAATCGATAACTTTTAAAAAAGTCAATTTTTTATATTCTGAAGAAACTTGTCTGGAATGTATGTTTTTAAACAATAATTTAAATAAAAGAATCAACAAAATCCGTTTTTTCCATTCACGAGAAAAATAATGATCATATTCAAACATTAAATTTTCATTGTTAATAATATTTTAAAAAATCTCGTTTACTACCGAAACCTTGGGAAATCGTTTGGAACATATGGGCTAATTCCTGGCCTGCCGATTTTACGAAATTCCTATAGATCAATAGATCAATCAAAATTATGGCAAATATAAATTTGGATGAATAAAATTTAGGTTATATACCATTCAGCTTAGACAAAAATTACGATAAAAGAAAATTCGCTCACATAAAAATGAGTATATGTAGAAATTAAGAAAATAAGAATTCTAACCCATGGAAATTCGGTTAAATGGAAATTACGACAACTGAATATTCGGTTAAATAAAATTTAGATTGAATGCATTTTAGGGGAAATATGAATGATAAAAATTGGAAATTCTGACAAACGAAAAATACGTACAAGAACCATCCGGGTACATACCATTAATATAAAATGCTTCTTCGGGTAAATATAAACTAGACTAAATAAAAATAATTATAAATAAAAATTATGTTCAATGGCCACATAGCCCCAGTTGGAAATCCCAGGATTTTTTTAAAGGGATTTTGAGGTACATGTATACGTTATAAATTGAATCCTCCTAATATCAATTATTAATTAAGTTTCCATAGAGCTTAAGAGAGATTGACTGAAATTATAGATGTGTTATAATATAAAAATTTTCCTTCTGAGATATTTACATTTGATAAGAGTCAGTACGGCGGAAAAAAACTGGTTCACAATTTGATTAAAATCTGTATTAGATATTTATATAATATTTTTCGTTTTAGGCGCATAATGGTATTTAGTAAAGAATATTTTCATAAACTAAAAACCAATAAGCCATTTATAAAGTTAAAATTTATCCTTTAATCTATAAAGGCCCTTGGCCAGTCAGTAAACCGATTTCTGGTGCATTTGTTTATATGAAATATTTTTAACAATTAAATACAATGATTTGTGCCCTGTATTATTTGCACGTAAAATGCTCATTTTTCTCGTGGAGTCGTGTACTCCGACCTTTTATTGAATAATATTTCTAATTTTTACATTTCTTTAAAAAATCGCAATATGAAGCGGATTCTACATTGGCTTCACACCCCATTTTTAATTTAGTTTCAGTATCAGTTTTCTCATTAAGTTTTTGAACTTCGCGAACCTTCTTTACTAAAACCAGCAATGATAACTATCTGATCTGATTAGGAAATTTGTACAGGTGTCGAAACCACTATCAACTATATCATGTTACAAAAATTGATAACAGGATGAATTTGCCACCTCATATTATTTCCACTATCTGTAAAACTTTATTCGTCTAATTATTTATATAAAACTATGGTAATAATTCAACTTTAATTTTCTTACCATATTATCAAAATAAAATTTTTTGGTTAAGGAACCAGCTATGTTCCAGAGAGGTACCAGATAATTATCTGGTAGAACTACTTCTAATTATAATATAGATATATTATATATTATTATATTCTACAATAGAATTGAGGATGGACGCCAAGGAGAAGATCAAAATTTAGAAATTCTTAATCTTGTCAACTGAATGGGGTCACTGATGAATGCAATGAAGAATTTACACATTTTCACACTTGCATACCAGCAGTTTGTCGCGCAAGCATTTTAGCGGATTAGGAAATTGACTGAGGACAATACTCCAGGTATATCGACTTCACGTCGGCCAACGAGATGTCCGCCCCCAAAAGAGTAAGATGGTGAGAAAAGTTCTGCTGATGCAACTAGTGCCAACAGACATACCCCCTAGACTACGGAACAGATTATGGTAGAAATTATTTCCGAAATCAGGTCTTTAAAAGTAAATATAGGAAAGCTCGCTGACAAGAATTCAAAAAGAATAAGCCAGAGAGCTTCATTAGGAAGAAAAGCAGAATTAAATGGAGAAATAGAGGCACACTGCGAAGGAATATTGACATCTGAAACAGAAAATGCGAGTGAGAATATTCAAAACCTTTCTGACACAAAGCCGGAGGAACGCGAGGGAGAATACGAGATAGCCCAACGCACACTCTCACGAAAGAACAAGAAGGAGCCAAGCGAAGGGCAAGCATCAGTCAAAGTCGAAACGTACACGAGCCTGATAGCACATTTCGAAGCGAGAGAACGGCAACGCAAAATAGGCAAGGAAACCAGCGTGACCTGCTCCAAGACCGCAGCAGTGAGTCAGCAATACTGGATCTAAGGGAGAGAGAAAGCTACTCAGCGAGAGAAAATGGCAATGCACGTCAACGAACACGCTTCCGTGGAAGAGGAACAGTGAAAGCTGAAAGAACGGAACACGAAAGAAACCTAGCCGATGACAATATCCCGGTTCGCGACGCTATTAGAGCTATTAAGCGACTAAACGGGCAAGACGAAGCCGGTTTTGAGAAATGTATCAGGAAAGTCCAAAGAATTAGGCAGAAGTTCAGCCAACCAGATCTGCTGCTATATTTTATAATGTCGGAAAAAATTCAGCAACATGCCGAGAGAGCGATCCGCTTCAGCGAGATCCACACGTATGAAGATTTATATAAACGCCTACGGAAAAATTTTAAAATATTGGGTTCAGTTAGCCATTTGAGAAGTGAGCTGGAAAGCTGTAGACAAAGAGCAGATGAAACCTCTCAGAATTTTAGTGTCCCATTCAGAGCAGTTATCAACAAACTTAAGCATACCTTTCAATCCTCTTACAAAGGACCCATGAAAATAAGAATTGCACTTGGAATAGAAGAAACTGAGTACCTTTACAATTACCTGATGAACCTAGGACGGGAAAGCGGCTTGCTTTTTAAAGCCCAGAAACCTTCAAATGTCGGGGAAGCACATAATATGGCTAGTGAGAGTGAAACTTGGTTCAAAGAGAATCGACCAGAATACAAAATACAAAACCGACAGTTCCAAACCAATCAATGCCACTAGGCAGAAACAAGACACGAACTATTTAGATCAAAAACTAATGGCTCAGGAAGAAATAGAGGACCAAGAGGCCTACGAGGAACGGGCAGAATATCAAAAGTAAGCGGAAACCTCCTATCTATACTTGGAAAACGACGAGAGGGAACTAGTATGAATACAAACGTGTGCCTTTCGGTCTAACAAATGCACCAGCCACGTTCCAAAGAATGATGGACAACGTATTTAGAGGTCCAATTAGTAAAGAATGTTTTGTGTACATAGATGACATAGTAATGATAGGAAAACCCATTGACGAGAACAATCTAAATTTTAAAAAAGTGTTTAAAAGGTTAGAAAGCATTAGAAATAAAATTAAAACCAACAAAATTCGAGTATATACAGCAAGAACTTGAGTATTAAGGCCACCTGCTAACCATGTATGGTGATCTATCAAAATTTTAAGCGGTTAGGAACCTTAAAATCCCTACCACAATAAAGGCAATTCAGTCTTTCTTGAGTTTGAAAGACTACTATAGAAAATTCATTAAAAACTTCTCTAGCATATCAAGACTTCTGACTAAGCTCACCCAAAAAGATATCATAATCGACTGCACACCCAAATGCACTGGAAGTTTCAAACAACTAACGAGCACTCTATTCTCAGCAGCAGTACTACGATTTCCGAACTTCATGGAAACTTTTGTGCTCACCAAAGACGCATCCAACCGTGGAATGGGTTCAGTGCTATCACATAACGGACACCCATGCTTGTTTATATCAAGAACATTAAAGAAGGCAAAAGTAAATTATACTACTAATGAAAAGGAATTGTAAGCTATCGTATGGGCTGTCAAACGACTCCGCGAATACCTGCTAGGTAAAAAGTTTACAATTCAGGCTGATCACAAGGCCTGGACTTGGCTCCATAACGTAAAAGTCCCAAGCTTACGCCTATTGAGATGGAGGCTCTGATAAGAACAATAAAAGTATGTTGCCCAGTACGTTAAAGGTAAAGAGAATAACGCTGCGGATTGCTTATCTAGTCTATTCCCGATTACCAGTCCAGAAGGGCTCAGTAGAGTTCCAGAAGATACAGAGAGAGAGTGGGAAAAGGAATCACACAAGAGCACAAATTACCGAACATAAAAACACTCGAAACGCCCATTATAGAGGAAACAAAGCAATACAAGTATAAGGAACCTAAGCTCACAATTACTGGTAATGAGAGAGTCGACAGAAAAGTCAAAATGAAATTACCTGAAAGAAGAATATTTGAGTCCTCCGAGGAATCAACTAAAGAGTCACCTGAGGATTAATCAGAAAACCTAAGACGCAATGAGCAGGATTCCAATCTAGTTAACAATCGTTTAGAGTGGATAGCAAACCCGGTGACAAATTAAAGGGTAAAACTTAAACCAATGCAGCTGGAAAATTTTGTAAAAGGATTAAAAAGGAGAATATGCTAAATCAAAATGAGCACGAATGGCTAAAACACCTAGTTTAGATGATAAAGTAGCCATGGACATATCCGGCCCGCGGCGAGAGACAAGGAGCGGAAATAAGTATATTTTGAGTATTGGTTTTTCTGGTTGATCAAGGACTAATTGAAGAAATGTTTAAAATTAAGTTAATTAAAACTACAGCATTCCATCCTCAGACAAACGGAAATATACATAGAACGAAAGCACTTAACAGTAAAAAATATTATTAAGAATTTACTCATACTCACTTATAGCCACCTGATTCGGAAATGGTAGGCCATACATGAGAAATACATTCAAAAATGTATGGAGAGGATCTAGTTGCAACAAGAACATGTCAAACAAATTAGACCCCAGACGGAAGGGCCCAGGCACAATAATAGAACTAGTGGATAACAAAAACTTGATCCTAAATTATAAGGGCAAAATTACGAGAATCCACGTAGATCAAGTTATGCCGTTTTGTGTTTCAGACAATGTCCAATACAGTAGTGTTTACATTCTTAGTGATAGGGATTCAAGCTAACTTTTCCATCACTGAACTAAAAGGAAACGTATTCGTAGAGGAGGAAAACAGCGTGCAGCTTTTTCATGAAGAATGGCGGCTGATAATAGGAATCAGTATGACCACCACCGAGCGTTAGACTACACTTTACAGCTAGCTGAACCAGCTGGTGGAAAAGAATGCGCACCCAGATACGAATTGAAATTAACGAGAGGTAGTTATAATGGGCTTCAATCTAAAATACAAATGCCACATAAACTGTTAGACAAACAACGTGCAAAAAGAGGGTTGGCCAATTTCTAGGGTGACACTTCTAAAATATTATTTGGAACGCTAAGCGACAGCGTCTAGAGAAAATAAACAACGAGTCCGAAAACATTTTTAAATACAAAAGCAACTAGCCAATGTTCTTACTGACCACACTAAAATCCTCAAGCTGATACTAGATTACGCATCAGCGGATTATAAAAACCTTCAAGGAAAAGTAGACGCTGAATCAGACACACATAGAAGCCTTAGTTCCGGACTAAATGCTAATACTGTTAATTCATTTGCAAATTCCAACTTGATGTAGCCTACCCTTCTGATCGAAGAGATGGATGGTGACATCAATACAGCCACTCATCCTATCAATGATGGTCAGCACGGGGTAATGCACCCACAAATCTTAACACCCAAGATACCCAACATAGCTATAGGAGAATTCGAGGAAAAACATCGCACACGTCATCACTTTGATAATGATAAATCAAACTATTAGACTATGATCGACATCAGAAACCAAACAGTAGATGTGATACAAGAATTGTTTACCTACTTCTTAGATATTCCTGTTTTGGAAAAATTGGAAGGTCTTTAAAAACACATACTTCCAATGTCTGAGGGAAATGCTGGTGTGTACTTATCCATCATCTGGCACCATGAATATGTAATCCACTATCGTGACAAATATATACCAACAGACAAAGTCCCTATGGAAAAATGTAAAAATATTAGAGAATATCCTTTTTGCAAACAAAACCAACCAAAAATTAAGTTATCTGAAAGTAAAATTTCGAAGCATGTCTTAAGAAGAGACAAGATACCCTCTTGTAATATTTCCACCTATCTTCTGCATAAAGAAGCTCTTATCCCTACCCGTGACGCAGAAGTAAAAAAATATAATCGTCAAAACTTCCTTATTTTATTTCAAATTTCAATAGGAACATTTTATTGCGGTTGTTCAAATTTGGTCGTTGGATTCTGGGTTTTATTTTCAGGAATGATGCACATAAATTCTTGGATTTTTTTGAAACCTCGAAAATTAAAATTTTGAACTGAATAACGCGAGATACGAAGAAAATGTTCATGAACAGTATCATTGGTCTTAGAAGGATCTACAAATTTGCCCATGTCCATTTTTTCGTTTTTCTCGTTTCAATCATAAAAAAACATGGTTGAAAGTTAAATTATCTTCTTATAAAATAATTTTAATGTCTGATTTCATCTGTGAGTGACATTGACTGATTTAAAAAGTGACTTTTGACTGATTTTTCATTTGTATCAGTCGACCTTGCCTTTGAGTCAGTCACTTTGACTGTTTTAAGTTCGGGGTTGCAATTTTAAACAAAATAGTTAAATTCTCAAGCCGACACTTTTCCCACAAAGAGGAATAATAAAGAAAATACATGAATTTTTATCCAGAAATTTTAATTTTTAATAAAAAAAGATGTATTTAACCGAAACGGAATAGCTAAATTTAAAAAAAAATGATTTCTAATTTCAAATATCAATCTTCAACCTTAAATGAGAGCCTTTTGTATTTTTTACATTTTCAATTATTCAACCAAAATCTTAAACCAAGAAGATTATGTTTCCACTAATATAGACAAATTATTTATAAAATACATACATTTTTAAGAAAATAGTTGTATTTTCTACTCAACAGTTTATATTTTTATAAAAAATTACAAATTTTATTTTGCATGATTATTTTAATAGTTATTCCTTATTTCTTATTAAACTTTATTATCTGCTTCAACTACCCTGAAAAATGCATAATTTAATTTGTTTATATTCAATGTCCTTTTTAATGGTTTAAAAAGAAAAGACTCTTTCTGGCGTAATGTGGTTCTAACTAAACTTGTTGATACAATTTAATCGAGAAACGTTGCTAAATAAAATGTAATTATAGCTTGTGTCGCTTTTTCCGAAAGTTTATTTTTTATATTGAATTTACTTTTATAACAAATTTAGAGATTTTTTTTTGGTTGAAACCGTTTAATTTAAAAATTATTTTCTTTTAGCTCTTGTGTCCTTTTTCCTAAAAGATTTTTTTTTAATTTTGGATTTTGTTTTTGACGATTAAAAGAGAATCCCTCATCCTTTTTTAAAGTTATAAATAAAAAATTTGTAGATCGTTTTTCGTGAATGACTTTTGTCTCTCATTTTTTTCATATTTTTTTCTCATCTGGAATAGAGAATTTGTTTTCGTATCTTGCGTCGTTTGGCTTACAATTTTCATTTTATTATTTTTTGTTTAATTTAAAAAATTCAATGACTGAACATTTTATTTTTAACGAAAAAAGTGAAAAGGATCAGTTTCAAATATTCACCTGAAAGGTATTCCCATCTGAACCGTAAAAAATTGATCGCATGAAACGAAAAACCTCTATATATGAATTTGTTTAAACATTTTTTCAAGCAATTGTCAAATAGCGTCTACTTTCAACTAATTGTAATGAAACTTTTCTTGATCTCACATTTTATACCAAAATTCTGGATTACATTAGCTGAGCATTACCAATCCCGAAAATATTTTTTTGGTAATTTGTTTGTTACGTAATAAAAAGATTGTTTAATTATTTTCAACTACCGGAAATTATTTCTTGATATTCTTTCCGCAGATATAAATCCATTTTTGATCAAACTAATAATCTTAAAATATTATACTTCTGAAATCTAATAAAAAATGTCAACTGTGATAGTAAATAAAAAATCAACAAAATTTTTTATAACAAAATAAATGCAATCACGCGAATCTATTAGAAAGTTTTTCGGAATAATTCGAATACGAAATCATACCATCAAGGAAAGTATTTTACTTTTCGTTGAAAATCGATATTTTTATTTAAAATTGCATCTTTTCCTGTTCAAAATTCATTCATGTTGTTTAAGATGTATCCTTTTGGATTAAAAATCCAACTGTTTGGGTAAAAATCAATCTGTTTTGGTTAAGAATTCAGAAATTTTTGGCGGAAAATTAGTCCAAAATAGTTGATGTACAAAACCGTGTGCGAAGAATGAGATAGGTGATGAGATTGTGTTCTTTACAGCCGAAAGAGCTTTAACAAAAGAGAATTCACAATCACCAATTTATAGTTGTCATGGCATTGACCATTAATTTTATTTAAGGATCATATATTAAATTTAAAAATGCAACTTAAACTGTTGCGTTTTCGATAAAAAATCCCGAAGTTGGATATTTTTCTTTTGGTTGAAAATTTAATTATCTGAATTTAACCCTTTTATTAGAAAATTCAACTGGTTAATTAAAAAAAGTATCCTTTTTAGTTAAACGTTGAACTGCATCATTGAAAATTTATGTATTTTAATTCGTTTTTTGGTAGAAAATTTATCTTCTTTCTTCAAAATGTATATTTTTAGTTGAAATTGAAATATCTTATTAAAAATTTTAATTAAATTAAATTATATTGTATTTTATTTAAATATAAATAATTCTATTTTTCAAAGATTTAAAATTTAAATTTTCTTTCGTTGAAATATCAAACATTACAATTCTCGATGGAAATCATTTTATTTTAGCTAAATTATTTTTTCTATCTGAATATGAATCTATGCTATTATTGAGTCTAAATTAATTTTTTCTGGTTAAAAATTAAATTATTTTGTTAAAAATTAATGGATTTTGTAGAAATTTATCTTTTTGGTAGAAAATTCCTCTTCTTGTTTGAAAATTC
>JAWWLR010000149.1:49369018-49382448 GCA_035041075.1 Acraspis erinacei
AATTTGGAATCCTAATGTATTAAATTTTTATCCGACC
This sequence comes from Acraspis erinacei, assembly GCA_035041075.1. Classification (NCBI taxonomy): domain Eukaryota; kingdom Metazoa; phylum Arthropoda; class Insecta; order Hymenoptera; family Cynipidae; genus Acraspis; species Acraspis erinacei. The sequence continues at coordinate 49,369,056 of JAWWLR010000149.1, forward strand.
TTTCATAACTTACGCTTGTATAATCTGGGGAGGTGCATCAAAAACCAATATTAAACGCATTCAGATCATTCAAAATAAATTTCTCAGAAGTATCGAAAAGGTGTCGACGCGGCCTCGAGACCTCACTCGACGCCGCACTGACCTTCCACTCCTGACTTACCTGCAACAATAATTTTTGATCCCACCAGCCCCTTTTTCTGTTTTTCTTTACATTTTTTTACCTACAATAATAGATGAGATATCGTGGTTTTTTCCCGCTTGCGGGCTTTCTTCCCATCCACATAAAATGTCAATATAACATCCTGCCATGTCAAATTTTTTCAGATTGTGTATGCGTTTTTCTTTCGGCTCCGTCAAGCCATACCCAGGAACCGATTAGTACATTAATAAGAAAGATTAGTTTATTCCAACGAAAATCTATCTTGTTCGCTTCATCAAGCCGTACCTGGAGATTTCTTTTGGATGATTGTCAACAGGAGTTGACAGCCTCCAAACCAAACCGTTAATAGGAGTTGACGGGTTCCAGCCACAGTGGTGAATCGGAGTTCACCCACGACTGTCGACAGGGGCTGACAATCTTAAATCCCAACCTTCACCAAAGTATTTTACGACAGACTATTTCACTTCAATCTGATGGGGAACGTATCACAATTCTTGGTTTTAATTAAAATTCCAAGCTATTTCCCGCTTATCCCAAGGACATATGAATAGGAGGGGATTAGGCATGTCGTACCCAGGTCGAAATAACTAGCGGGCTGGTCTACCATCTTGGATTGCTAAACAATAAAGCTGAAAGACTAAAAGTAAACATAACCATACGTAATTCCTTCAGGCGTTTTCAGAATGGATTAATCCAGATTTAACGATAATAGTTGTGAATAATAATGGTAGCACAAAGGGAGAAAATGGACAAATCGATTTTCAGATTAAACACTTGCCAGTTAAAACGTAAAACTTAGCTTATGCAAGTCTCACTATGTAGCTGTCAGAAAATGCAATCTGTATACGATCAAACATGGTCAACATGGATTTAGTCTAGTTCTTAATTTTCTTTCTTTTTATTATCCGCTCTCGGTTCTCTGACAAGAGGATCTGGGAGAATATTTACCACCAAACTGCTCTGTCCTTTGATATGAGGATCTGAGATCCATAATTTAGCAAGTTATCCAATTTTTCTTGGTTCTCTACCAGGAGATCTAGGAACCCTACTTTCTCTCGCTCCTTTGTAAAGAGGATCTGGGATCCTTAATTATCCTACTAGCTTTAGGTTCTCTCCTTAGAGGATCTGGGACCCTAAGTTAATCAATTTGCACAGTCCACAAATTCTCTCCGTCCTTTGTCAAAAGGATCTGGGATCCTTAATTATCCTACTTCCATTCTGGTCTCTACCTAGATGATCTGGGACCCGAATTTAGTCCATTTCAATGTACACTCTTGGTCCTCTGTTCAGAGAATCGGAGAACCATAAGTATTTTCCTGTTTCTCGATCGTCCACCTAGAGGATCAGGGATGCCAATATATATATTGGAAAATCTGATAAAAAGTAAGGAAATTTGACAGCTTTTAAAGACAGTGAACTTTGGAGCATAGTTTTTTATTGAAAAAATAATAGAAAAATCTGAAAAAATTGATGGTGCTACTTTATACACTTCTGAACAGATTGCAGTTGAAAATTTTTCAAAATATAAATAATGGTTCGCTTTTTGTAAATAAAGATGCGACTAAACTATCTTCGGTTCTAACTAAGATAATGAAGTGATTCAAATTGGAGGTCTGTAATAATTTACAATTTGAAAGAAGTATGTGCTTCTTGTTGTCTTCGTGAAAATTTCTATATTTGAAGTCTGTTTTTTATACGGGAAAGCAAGTGCCAGAAACCAGCGTGGTGACAATTTTACAGAGGATCGTCCTCGGTTTTCCTCTACCCGACCTACCCAACTTGTGCATCCGAGTCTTCGAGTCTTCGATCTCAATTTTCACGAAGACAACAAAAAGCACATACTTCTTTCAAATTGTAAATTATTATAGATTGTTCCACTAACTATCTCCAATTTGAATCACTTCATTATCTTCATTAGAACCGAAGATATTTTAGTTGCATCTTTATTTACAAAAAACAAACCATTATTTATATTTTGCAAATTTTTCAACGGCAATCTCTTCAGAAATGTTTAAAGTACCACCATCAATTTTTTGCAAGATTTTTTCTATTATTTTTTCAATAAAAGAACTATGATCCAAATTTCACTGTCTTTAAAAGCTGTCAAATTTCCTTACTTTTTATCAGATTTTCAGATCTGTAAGCTACAAACATTTTTTTGGAATATTAATTTTCGGCTCATTAAAGTACATTATTTGCACCTTTAAAAGAATGCCCCTTTAATTAAGGTATCATTTTTTCTTCACTTATTTTTTCAATGTCAAAGCCTGAGGACTGGAATTTTCTCGCCGATAGTAGTTTCAAAATTTCCCTCGGTCCTCTACCAAGAGGATCTCGATCACACTCAAGATGATCAGGGATCCTACCATTTTTCCTAACCATAACGAGAGAAACGATGAATGCCAGGGGATTCCTTTTTCACTATATATGGACCAGCTCCAAGTGTCCCCGTTGACCTTTCCGAGCAAAATTCCGCAGTTATCTGTAAAAAAAATTCAAATATGTATGTAATATATTATGTACCTTTACACAAATGTCTTCCTTTCCCCTTACGACAGTAACCTCTACCGCAGGATACCCTGCCGCATCCGTCCCGTGATGTTCCATAACTGCCCGCATACTGTTTTTGAAAAGCTCGAACAACATATGATGCAAATGGCTTGGTACGTAAACTATTCTTATCTCATTTGCACCTTCGAGATCTGTAAGAAGGAAATTTATGAAGACAAAATTCATGACCCATACGTTATTTTAAAATCAAGCGTCTATAATCGTCCAGAATTATCTAAAATATGAAAAAATGTGTATAATATTCTCTTTTAGAAAAGAAAACTGATAAGATATAGTGTAAGTTTTACGGCCAGCTAGATGTTTTTAAGTAAAATTGATTACTCACAAATTTAAATTATTAATCAACACTTTAAAACTTACCATTATGCTGCCGAACTAACAACTCCGGACTAGCCAGATAGTATCTATCGCATAAAAATCGTGCGTTCTCGTAGGCATCTTTTACAACACCAATAACGTCACATAATGGATCTATGCAACCCACGTGTCTGTTGTGGCCGTTTAGTTCTCCCCCAAAAAGTAACGCTGAAATAAAAAAGAAAAAGCCAATTGAATCGTCCTGAAGCATAAGGGGCCAACCCACCAAATTTTCAAAATTCACTTTTTTGGCTTTTTGTATTGTCCAATCTGCCCTACGTATCGTGCTTTTTTCAGAAATAGAAAACATAGAATTTTATTATTTTTAATAAAATAACAAATTTCATCAAGGGGCTATCCCAAGATGTACTCGGTGAACCATTTTTCCGTTCTCTTTCAAAGTTTTACGAATAAGGGTTAGCCCCTTATGGTTCCCGGCCATTCAATTGTAGAGAGAATTAAATAATAAGCAAATATTATTCTTATGCCTATGAAATTCGAGAATTCATCTTTTCAATTTTATAACATGTGAAGAGTGTCAAACAATATCAGCTTACATTACAAAATCACAATTGTTCAATAGAGACAAAAAAAACAATCTTAAATAACAGATTGTGAATTTAAAACCTGGACTAAATTATGAAAAGGGCAACTGAAATAATTTTTTATGCTCATGTAATCCTATAAAATATTAATGATTGCATTCCTTAAAATATATAAAATCTTACAATAATTCATTATAGTACTTTTTTTTTACTTTGACATCGTTTTCAAATTTACTACTTTTGAAGCTCTGAATTAACGAAATATATTTTTTCTTGTACATTCATAAAAATTCCACATTTGCGTGCCTTCAGAGTTTAAAGCAAGTTGAGGTTTACAACCCGAGGGCGTCAAAGCATTCTTCGCGTATGCTCACATCGCAAATTCTATTACTTTCATCACCAGAGACAGTACAGTACAAACAAAATACGTATCAATCTTCTTTCCTGATTTAATATCTAAGCTGATATTAAACTCATCACAGACTTATTTGTATGAGGTCGTAAGTAAACTGGATAAATGCTCATAGGGATGTTTATGTTCACTGGTATCAAGAGAAGTATTTGTGTATCAAAACATATTGCCTAACAATATTTTTTTGCAAAATAAGACGAGAATAAAGTGCTCAAAGGTTTCAAAGATTTCGCGCAGAATTGATATAGGTACTTCTCTTGATACCAGTGACTTTATGGGACTTTACGGAACGCTTGCTTCACATATGTACAAGATATCTGAAAAGTTTCAATAATTTTTTGTAATTTTTTTCATTCAAAAAAGCTTTACACACAGCAAATATGGTTACATAATAGTTACGTAACTGTACCATAACATATTTTACCATATTGCATAATGACATACCTGTAACGCAAAACATCTCAGTTTGCTCTCTAAATCTCAAACGCTTTGAAAAATGGAACCTGCTGGGGATCCAAACCCTATCTAAATTACCTAACCTAAGCCTATAAACCTAAATCTACCGCATGCACTAGTCAACTGAGCTATCAAACCAAGCTTATTTATCTCAGGTTTCCCTATAAAAACTGGTGCATTCATTGGCAACTGAAATTTTACTTCGGATTTTTGTAGTGTTAGCATGTAGAATAAAAGCCTCTATGTTTCATTCCAAATTCTGGAACCGATTGTGTGTGTAAACAATCGCTGACGATAGCAAAAAGGGTTCTTTACATTCTCATCATTTAGGATTGAGAAAGTATTAGAATTGTCGGAGATTTGACACCACAGTTTTTCAACGGATCTCCACGTTTTGAGACCCCCTGAATCCGAAAATCAAGTTTTTCCGATGGCGTCTGTCTGTCTGTCCGTCCATCCGTAAACACGATAACTCTCGAAAAAATGATCGTATCGAGTCGATCTTTGGTACACTTTTTTTAGGTCTTCAAAGAAAGGACGAGTTCATTAACCAGCCATTTTCGATAAAAATTCAAAAAGTGAGTGCATTTTGAAAATTTTTGAGACCACTTTTTTATGTATTTGACAATTCTATGTACTTTTTGGATTTTCTTGATAAATATCATGACAAAAAAGAATGAAAAATCAAATATTCAATTTTTTGGTAACTATGCAGGATACGAAAAAAGATGAATTAAAAGAAATTGTGATACCAACAAAGATCTACGAATTTGTTATTAATCACTTCTTGATAGTACGCGTACTTTTTGTTTTATTCGTGAAAAATAACATTGAAAATAAAAAATAAAAAGTGGAAAAACGACAGAAGTTAAGAAAAAAATGATTTTACCAAAATTGTTTTCCCGAAAAAGAGCTACAAATATTTTATGAATCACCTTTTGAGAGGAGACATAGTCTTGGTTTTAATCATCAAAATAGCATTAAAAATAAAAATGAAAAATTTGTAGAAAAACGACAAAAGGTACGTAAACAAAATGATAGAAAAATTTATTCACCAAAAAAACAGATAAGATTTTTTAAATTATTTATTAAATTCTCATCATTTAAGATTGAGAAAGTATTAGAATGGTCAAACGACGCAAACTACGAGAAAAAAAGGTCTCAAAGAGAAATTATAGCTTTTGAAAAATCCTACAAAATATCTTTTAACCATTTTCCAATAGGATTCATAATTTTGTTTTTATTTATCGTAATTAATATGCAGAAAATCGAAATTTTCAATATTACGCCAAAAGACACAAGATACTTAAAAAATCTAAAAGAAAATTTGAAGGATATTTTGCTTTATCCATAAAAAATAATATGAAAACAAAAATCCCATTCTTAGCATAAAAACGCGAGATAGAGAAAAATGTCCGAAAAAGGATTTTAGGTTTTTTATTTATTTAAAGGTGGTTCAGAAAGTATGCATTTACAAATTTCTGTAAAAAATCGAGCGCGCAGCACGAATGTCGCGATGAGAATGTGTACCTCAAAGCCTACAGAGCTTTGAGCAACTCAATCCTATGCTTGATTAAGTCGAAAATTCAGACTATGAAGACGTATATAAATACTGCGATGTAAAAGAGAACTTGTTGATAAAGTTTCATTCAAGCATTCCAAACGCAAAGAATAAGTATTTGAACCCAAAGAGCGAGGTGTAATTATGTCCGAGCGCGAAGATAGGCGCGCTCAAACTTGTAAGCGATGCGAGCCGCACGCGCAGTGCAAGATGAGAATGTGCCCACGAAGCGGGCAGATTTTTTCTTTTGTATTTTACACCATACTTTTGTGACGGGAAAAAAGGTTTTTTTTTAATGTAGGTTTTATGACTGTATGCAAAATATCATGTCCTACGTTAAGACTCGTTCATTTGTCTACTTGGAAAAAATCAAAATCGCCCGAAATGGCCTTTGTTTATACAGTAAAAGCTCTTTTATCCCACCTTCGGTCAACCGAGGCTCCGCGTTATCCAAGGCAACGAAGTTATCTGATCATTCCGCATTAATCAAGGTGCTTGCTCGGATAATACGGCAAATCTCGACTAAAACAATTTAATACGCTATGCCTATGCTCTATTACCGACTTTCTTACGCCACATTAGTAACAATGCTTTATACTCCCGAGATTAATATACGTTCGTAGGTTATTCACTTTTATATGCTCATGTGGTCAAATTTCATTTTATCCTTTCAAATATATCAAAAATTATTAATGTTTTGTAATGTTGTACTTCTTCCCTGTTATCCGAGGTTTCGCTTATCCGAGGTATCTGCTAACCAAATTACTTTGGATAAATGAGGTTTCACTGTATATGCAATTATTTTCGCAATAATCAAGTAGTAAGTTTCAAGCTTTCAGAAAATCTGTTCATTGCCACTCCTAAAAAGTGTGCAGAACTGTAGCCCAAAACAATTAATAGTTTCCTCAAATACGCATTCGTTAAGAAAATAATATTTTACAACGTCATTTCTACATTTGTGTATAATAGAATATCAACTAAAGTGGATGATTGTTCTCTACGAGACGAGTTGTTTTATCCAGTACACTTAACGGCAAAACAAGTTCTAATAATTAAATTGCGTAAAAGTAATTTAAAAAAAACGGTATGTTTTTTCCTCGTAAGCAAATGAAATAACTCCATCAATTTTTATGTGATGGAATCGAGATAAAATCCATTCAATCAGGCACGATTATAAACAATAAATTCAGAATGCATTTCTTCGTGAATTTCATAACAAGTAGTAGAACTCTTTTCCTATACTTGGTGCGAACTTGAGCTTTATATCATGAAAATTGACGGAGTTCATTCGTTTGTTATAAGAAAAAAACTTAAATAAGTCACTTTTATGCAATTTAATTGTAAAAAGTCGCTCAGTCGCTAATTGCACTTTAGAGTACAACTCTTGCAGAGTACAAACACCCGCTTTAGTGGATATTCTATGGGCCAAACGTGTATAAATTTTGTTCCAAAAAGTTATTTTTTTTTTATTACAAAGGAGTTTTTGGAAAAACAAGTCATTATTTTGAGCTGAAGTTTGGCACACTTTTTTAGAGTGGCAAGGGACATATTTTCTACGATTTTGAAACTTGTTGCTTCATTTTTAGTGCAAAAATAATTGCATACTTTAAAGAAGGCAATTTCGGACGGGTTTTAATTTTTTCAAGTAAACAAATGAACAAATTTTGACTTACGACTTCGCCCTTTTGTGTATATTTGAGAAAACTACTTTTTTTTACTAAACTTTTTTTTTGTGATTGATCCTGAATCAATATATTCAGATTATTACATTTTCCAAAGTAAGAAAACAAAATAAAAAATGTATACTTTCTAAAAATTGCTAATATTTGAAACATTATTCATGTAAAAATTTAAATAAAAACATTTCTATCCAAAAATTAAGGCAAAAATTATTTGTGATAAATTAAAAGAACTTTTAAAGTAGTTATACGCAACCCTGCAGATTGGAATGAATCATAAGTTTAGTGTCTCTAAAAAATTATTTTTAAGTTCCAAATTAAATATACTTTCTTACGAATACTTTTAATAAGGAATTATGATGATAATCAATAACAATATAATAAATAAATTTTATCAATATTTTTATGCAAAGACTAAAATCATGAAAAAGATTCAAAATTCAAAATTATATTTCCAAACTACCTCTCCTTTGGCTGATTAGAGACAAATAAATAACAAGACAATATAGGTTTATTGCAATAAAAAAACAAACTATTTTTGCTACCTTAAATGATTCCTTAGAAACTCTATCGGTCCTAGGATTATTACTGAAACACTATGATTTTGTTCTAAATACCAACACTACAAAAATCCGAAGTCAATTTTGAAAAGTCAATTTATGCGCGAAATGAGCCTTTTCTCATACGGCGCCTGAACTATTCACCTTGAAACTGATGAATATATTTTTTAAATATTTCTTGCCACACATTTTATGAGTAGGTGGGTTTAAAAATGTATAATTCGCATATTTAACATTATGGCTGAATCAACATTACCAACCATATTTTCGATCAACGATAAAAGTTATTTTCGGAAATGATTATCATTTTTGCACTTTTTATATCAAGAAGCTTTTATAAGTTAAGTGCATGTGATGTTTAAGATTAATAGAATTCACAAAAACTTAAAACTTTTATCTCTCGAAAGGTGATTTCAGTTTTAGGTTGTATAAGAGTTTTATATATGAAACTTTCCTCTGTAAGAATCCGGTTTTCAAGCTCGATTCTCAAGAGTCTCATAAGATTAAGTTGTAAATTCGAAATTATATGGTAAATTTAATGCAAAAATATTGAATTTTATGTTAGAGCTTGCATCTCAAACCCTCATAAAACTGATGAAAATATATTTAACAATTGAAGCGGGATAGATATTTTGTTTTTAAGATAAATCACTTCTGTTATATAAGAAGCTAATATTTTTATTCCACTTAGTTGTAAGAATTTATAAGTTTCAATACCTCCCTAATAACACGGAACGTTCCTGGAACATTCCTCGGGCACCTTCGGAACGTTCCCTGAGCGTGTAAAATGTCCACTGAAACGTTCAAAGAATAAATTGTGGTTATTGTTATAATTATAAATAAATATTCGATACAACGTAAGTAAAGGTCAAAATTGATGTCAGTTTATTATATGGATATCCTATTACTATGTAGTATATGCGGTACTCAAAACTCAAATATGACATCCATTTTTACCTACCTCTAACGGTTTATGGGATAATTCTTTTTTTAAATAATCATAATGTAAGTTTACCCTCAGGCCCCAGTGGAAAGTTCCTGGAAAGTTCCACTAGAACGTCCATAAGCGGCGGACATTTTTTACGCTAAGGGACCTTTCCTGGAACGTTCCTGGAATATTATCGGTACATTCCGTGCTATTAGGGCTGTGAAAGAATTTCGCATGTTAAATATATGATATGAATCTTAAGAATCTTATTGATCATTTTTAAAAAATTTCAAAAAGATATACTTACATTCGACAATAATTCTATAAATACGGTCGATAATATATCAATCATGTATGAGACAAACTTTCAACACCATTTTAGAATCGCTACGTAATAAGATAGCAGAATTCATCACTCACGCGTGTAACCATCTTAAAGCACAAATGTTACTACTGTTGCTCATGTGCATTATTGCAAAATTTACAGAAGACACAGTAACGCCGTTTCCGTTTAATTACGTAAAACTATAAGAATCTTATTATAGATCATACATGTAAACAAGCTGCGGAAGAAATTTCATATCACTTTTACATAAAAGTCATGTCACAGGCTTAAGGCGATGTCAAGGTACCACATTATAGCTGCCCTCTCAGTGACCTTTTTCTATTGTTTAACGCTGGTCTGGATCTCGAAGCTGGACGGTGCTCTGCGGTTCGTAATTGGCGGCTTCTACATTATGTTACAGTGATACATTTAAATTGAATCGTGTATGAACTCTGTTCCGCCTTACCATAGAAGTCGGCTCGAAAGCGCTTTACCATGTTACAATTTTTGGGTAATTGCAATACAATGTACGAATGGTCAAAATCAGGACGTAATTTATCGTTGCGGGGTAGAAAGTGCCGCGAAAAAAGTGTTAGGAAGGGAACATTTTTTAATGTCGTGAACATCAAAGAATTTTCAGAACTCTGTAAGTAGCAATTTGCTGGTTGCTACGTTATCCTTTGAATCCATTGAATCCATTGCATCAAAGACACGCAAGGAATCGAATCGCAGTGTTCAAAAGTGAAGCGCGATATGTGAAGGCGGATCGTTAGAATGGCAGTTTTGAGGAATGATGACTATTTGGTAAAATATAGCTGGAGAAGTATGCATAGTTTAGTGGAAGAACCTTTTATAAACTTTACCTCCCAGTTATAGAACATGTACATACATCAATGAACAGTAAAATTCGTTGTATAAGCAGATATAACAATTTTACCCCTTTGCAAAATATTTAAAATATCTAACTGAAAATGTATTGGATTCGAATTATTAGTCGAGACTTTTCTTGCCAGAAGTCTAGCGGAGTAGACGTACTTGAGCTCTTGCCTGGAAAATGTTTAGGTACCTAATTTTTGTTCTCGGGTCTATACATCGACATTTCAGCACGTTCACATTTATTCTTTTTTCTCTAATCTTACTTTTTCACTCTCGCTCTCTTTCAAACTCATGGGCCAAGATTTCCCTTGTGTCGCCTCTAAAATCTTTTAAATAAGAAGCTCAAATTATTCGAAAGAGCGAGAATAGAAATTTCAATTTAATCAGGAGAACAAAAATTAGAAAGGTAGATCATATTCTGCAGAGACTAAATTTTTTAAATTAAAAGAAAATGAGCTCGGTCTGAGGTAAACTCAAGAAAATGATTAAAATATCTTCAGTTAGCTAATTTTCATATGGTAGATTTATGTGAATATTAAATTGTAGTTATTTTTAACATTTAAATTGATTCCAATTAATTACTATATTTTAGCTTGTTGAGTTCTCTAAAAACTTTACGGTAGAAAAGTGTTTAGGCAGTTAGTGATAATCATCAACTTGTTTATAATTAAGTGTTAATAAATAGTGTGCTTCATCCCCTTTTTTGGAAATATTACGCTTTCTAGTGATTCATTAATAAAAATTTGTTGTTTGAATGGAATTATTATTGAATAGAAAAACAATTCACACTTCAGAAAATACTTTTTAATTTTGAATTTGGAACGTAACAGTGAAATAAATAAAATAAAATGTATACCTCAGCAGATGAATAAAAAAATAACATTATTGCTTCTGAAAGTATTACAAAATTAAATTTATAGGTAGGTACTAGATTTTCATTAGATCAAAATATAGAAATATGAGGAAATACGTTTCGTTTCAATCTTCATAATCGCTTATTTGATTCTCGGTGCATGTTTGACATACATATTTCAAAACAATATCATGTGTTTTACAAGTAAATTGATTACATTCTGAAGAACTGTCATCTTTAAAAACCAATCTAGGCATCGTATCACGTAGGAGGGTTGATGGTAGGAGGATCTTAAATTTTTATTTTAAGAAATTTGTTAAATCTAATTTCAAGTAAAGCTTAGATTCGAGCTTCAAATGCACACAGAGACGGTAGGTGGAAGTGCGTGGGTTATCCCCTCTCTGTGCTAAAAGACCGTCCAACGGGGAGCAGCCTGCGTAATCTGGATACACAGTCCATCGCTCTTGTAAGGAGGCAGTGCTATTACACTGTTCTCTCAACGTCGATGCCCGTCGCTAGCATCCTCATTCGCTGTCTACGTTGAAAGGGTTCTCTCGTACATCTATTAAATATAGTTCTTACATTGATTAAATTCTTGTCCACAAGGGATTGTACCTGATTCTTATTTTCTTTTGCGTCATTTTTTTGTGATTTGGTTTCCATTTTTACTCTTAACTCTGTGTGCCTCTGCCCCCCACCCATTCTATCATGTTTTGTTTTTAATTCGTATCCGCTATTTATGTTTTTCATTCGTATTGCATTTTTGTGACCTTCATTTGCTTATGTTTGTGTTGTGATCTGGTTTTCATTTGCCCCGAATTTTATTTTTCTCTGATCCCTGTGCCCATCTCGTTACGATTCGGCGGCGACCTGGCCGCTAGAAGTAGCGGGAGTGGCAGGGATTCTTTTTGATTTCCTTTCGACCCTACCGTCAATACCTCGTGAAATCTTCTCGTAATCAGTTCTAATTTTAAGACAATGACGCTTGACAGGTAATTTCGGGCTTAGGCGCGAAAATTAGAGGCCGCTGCATTCGACATGATTATTGATTTTAATCCCGGATGACCCTAATACGTTACTGCACCAGTTGAGCGCCCGCCTATCCCCACGGGGCCTATTCAGGGTCGGGAGGAAGAGTTTTTGCACATTCCTTTGTCCCTATCACCATTGGCATCTCTGGACAGGATCTTTCAGTGTTTATTTCCGGCCAAATCATCCGCTTCTTTAGGAATCCGCCAGCCGGTCGGTTCCAATATTTTTAATAATCCATGCACATTTCCCACAACGAAATTTTGTATCTTCGGTTTTTCATCTTTGCGCAAGAAAAAATTGCGAGATCCTTTTTATGGTGGCTTTGCATTGTTCAATTTTCTGAAAAAATGAACAAAATGATTTTCTCGGTTTCAATAGCCGTAAAGCAGTGGTCTGCAGCGAGGAGAGATTTGGTCCCAAATACTCATTTGCCAGATGTCTAGTTTCCACCACTACGCCATCTCACTCATCACAGGAAAATTCCATCTCACTCTATACAGCTGAGTAGAGGTTTATTATAGTGGATCAGAGGCATGTGGCAAATAAGTAATTGCGGCCGAATTCCCCCCCCCCCCCCTAAAGAGCACTAACGTAAAGTACTAGAAAAAATAAATAAAATAAAACGGATATCTTATATCTTGTCACTATACTTTTTGGAAGGTTTTTTTCAGAATTTTAGGGCCGTTGATTTCGAAAATCAAGCGCTTTTATTATTTAACTTCTTTATACACTGCATGATATCTACTTAGTCTATGCTTTTGAAAAATGTACACTACCGTCGGAAATTATGAGATTGATCGAAAAAAAAGATAGGGCATTTAAAAAAAAACATTTGGAAGCCTATGAAATTCCACGTCTAGTAGTGTCAAACAGATTTTTTTTTTGATCTTCTGAAGAGAGTACAGTACGTGATAAGTTTTTTAAAAAAATTCTAGATTTTATCTAATTTTGTACCTCGAATTCAACTTTTTGCATGACCTAGGAAAATTGTTGCAAAAATATGAAATTTATACGACATAGAGCCTGAAGTTTTATCTTTAATTTAAGCCGAAGAAACTTAAAAAATCTTCATCGGTTC
>JAWWLR010000149.1:49542529-49556054 GCA_035041075.1 Acraspis erinacei
TTTTCGAAATCGGTGAGCACAATAACTCGAAAACCACTGTACCGATCAACTTGAAATTTATTGTGCTTATTATATACGTAATTATCTAGTTTTTGTCGTAGGGCTTTTTTTGTAGCTTATATTTTGTTTTATCGACAAAATTGGGACGAATTTTTCCTCAAAAATCGCTACTTTGAGTTAAACCGTCCACCATTTTGTCAAATAAAGATAATTTCGGAAACCCCTACGATAAAGACTAGATTATAGTCTTGGCTTTAATAATCTCTTTGGGTTTTTTTATTCTGATGATTACAGATGAAACGAGAGTGTTCACCGCGAATGACCTCTTTTTTCGGCAGTTGAAGGAGATATACATATACTCATCTAATATTATATATTAAATAAAATGGAAAATTAAAAATGTTTTTGAAAGTGAGTACTTTCACTTAGAAAAAAAATCAATCAACCAATTCGTATAGGCTTTCCAAAAAACATTCACGAAAGTCGTATTTTTTTCGCGCATCCAGGTGTATACTCTCCCTTAATTTGAAACTAAAATATCTTTATGTTTACATATGAACTATTATATTATTTATCAAAAAATCATTTTTTATTCTCTTTGGTTTAAAGTAGAACTACTTACAAATTCATTTTTTTAGGTAGAAGCTGCATAGTCTTAGTCTTTGAAATTCTACAATATGGTTGAAAAATAAAATGTGTGACAGAAATTGCAACCTTTTTGTCGAAGAGTAGTTTTATTTCATTAAAAAAAATTTTATATAAGGAAAAATTAATTTTTTGAAATAAAAATGTACCTTTTCCCTTCCCGGTGAAAAATTTATTTTTTAAAAGTAGCAAAGTAACTATTTTGTTCGAAATTTATATAATTTGTTCAAAATTCTCCTGTTTTCACCATTTTTTTATAGAATATTGGTATATTTGTGTTAAAAATTCGACTTCTTTGTTTAGAAATCTCTGTTTTGGATGTATATTATAATGCTTTAATTTGAAATTAAACTGTTGGGTTAAAAATCACATTTTTGTTGGAATGTCTTATTTTCTGTTTGGAACTTATATTATTTTATATAGAAAATTCATCTTTTTATCTTTGAAATTCAACAATTAAATTAAAAAGTCTGGATTGTGGTATAAAATTAAAATTTCCTGTAAAATATAAATTTTTTATTAAAAATAGTTTTTTAAATGAAAATTTTGTTATCAAATAAAAATGTGCCTATTCAACTTTTGATTAAAATTTGCTCTTTAATTTATAAATTCCACTAAGTGGCAGGAATTTTATGTATACTAGTTTGAAGAAAATTATTCTTTTTTGGCAGAACAATAATCTTCTGAATTGAAAAGTTAACCATTGGTTGTAAATTTATGTATTTCGTTATAACATAATATTTAAGATAAAAATTTAACTAGTTTATGTCTGATTTAAAATTATTTTTCTTAATGAGAATTCAAGTATTTCATTTTTCTTCCAAAATTAATCTTTTCGATTCAAAAATTCAACTATTTAAATTAATATTTATGGAATTTCTCTACAATGTATTCTTTGGTAAAACATTCATAATTCTAGTAGAATTTTCATATCTTTGATTGAAAATTAATGATCCACAATGATCAGATCAGGATCTTGAGATAACAGTGTCAGCCAATCGCGACGATCAAGTGGACTTTCTGAGATTCCCGATTTGTACCGCTTTTTACAACCTTCCCGAAATAGTGGCTTTAGTCATCTTCAAGGGAAATTCTACAGTGGAACCTCCAATATAGTCTGTCCGCACATCTAGATAGCCAAAATGACCTTCCATTTTTCTCCCTGTGGAAACAAAAAAATGGTGAATAGAAAACATAGTTAAAATAAAACTGGTCGATATTCTTAAGAGCTTTAATTTTTCTTACAATCTTTTTTCACGTATCCGTCGTCCTTGGGCCGAAAAATGGACATTCTATAATGAAGCAACGGAATATTTTTGTGTTAAAGGGTTAACTAAGATTTTCATTAATATATTAATAATTATTTCCTCTGTTAGAAAAAATGAGGGTAGTTTACAAACTGGTGTTCACTTTGACAATCATCCTCAATTTTATGGGTAAATATAATAGTATAATAATAGATGTAGAATTTTTTAATATATTAAAGCTTTCCGCAGATAAAAATTCTTTCTGCTGTACAGTGAATGATACAAATAAATTAGATATTAATAAAGCTTTGGTAATGATTTGTTCAAATGGCGGAACTCGGGAAACTCAATTGAAAAAATTATTTGCTGATATCGGAATAAAAATAATGAGCAATTATAGATATCGCCAGTTGCGCGCTAAAGCTTACAGAGCATTGTTTGATACGTTCTATGAGAACATGAAAGAAGCTGGAAAGAGAGGAATATGAAATAGCCCTTGCAAACCGTAAGTGGAAAAACGGAATATGGCTAGGTGCAGTATTAGCAGACGGTAGCCGGATGAAGAGGTTTTACGGAACAGGAAGCTTCAATTCTCCTGCTGGAATAGTGTTTATAATAGGCTTAAACACTGGTAAAATTTTGTGGCTTAGAATAAAAAATATGCACTGCTCCAAATGCTATAGGGCAAAAAGTAGGAGCAGCGTACCGAAGTATCCATTCAGTAGCCATTGCCGAAGGATTACAAAAAAGCATCTAAATGCACAATTTGATGTACTACAAACTAATTGCTGATGGCGACAGCCGTGTTCACAACAAAATATTGGAATTCGACCCGTACGTCGAGCATGGAATAGATGTGCAGAAAATAGAATGCGTTAGACACATGCGGCAAGCTTTCACGAACAACGTAAAGGATATAGCAAAGAATCCATAAGGTTGCAATGGTCCAGCTAGACAAACTGCAAGGGATTGTAGTCCCAAATGTGTTGCAGAAGTGGAATCCCCGCTGAAGCACTGTTGGGATTAGGATAGGAAACTAAATGATGAACTTCGTGAGGAGGTAGGAAGGACCATTGGCATTATTACTAGACCTGTATTTGGAGATCACCATAAATGTGCAGGAGCTTATCCATTGTGTAATGGCGATCCCAAGCCTTTCGAAGAAAATTCAGTTCCTAAATTGGAAAAGTGGGGATTTTTAGACAAAGTGCAGGAGGCCATTTCACGTGTTAGTATTCATGCCGAAAGCTTGTTGATGAATCTTGACACTAATGAAGTTTAATCGGCTAATGCAACTGTGGCTGAAAAAATTGGTGGAAAGCGTATCAATTGCGCTCTTCGAGAAGAATATCACGTTCGTATTCTGGCAGCAGCACTGCAGTTTAATACTCGCGAAGTGATAGTTCCTTATTATAAGCGTCTGGGAAAAGACGTTCCTACAGTTACTGAAGGATTATTTTCGTTCTTAGTAATAACATAAACAAAATACACGTGATTCAGAATTATTGGATAATATACAAACGTTCTGGCGTTGAGTAAAAGCAATGAAAACTCTCATATATGAACACAGTATGAATAAATTTGAAAAACACCCGAATCTCGTTTTCAGTCCTGCTGCTTTCGGCCTTCCTAGAACTGCTGGCGTCAGCAGTTTCTCTACGGAGCAGCAGGAGAGCAGTTGCGACGGTGGTCGTGGAATGCCGCAGTGCGCGAATAATCAGTTTAGTATATTGCGTGATAGTATGCATTCGAATTGGAAACAATTCAGGCGGCTTACATGTCACTGGACTCAAAGCGAGAGTTGGGTGTATCTATAAAAATGTGCACCTACTTGCGTTCAGATTAGCGTAAAATAATATGGTGCATAGATAATATGTATATAATTCTGAGTTATTGGGTAATATACAAACTAGGGTGGTCCAAAAATTCTTTGCAAAGTTTATTTCTCTCTGCAGGGAAAAATTTCCATTTCTGGAGAAAGACAATCAAAAAAAAACAAGAACTTCAAAATCCATTTAATTACAATGGGGAAATTTTGAATTTTAGGAAAATTGAACTCATGTTCCACGGTTTCATTTAAACTTGCAGCACTTGAAAAAACGTATAATTATGGAAAATCGTAGAAAACATTTTTTCAACAAATAATTTGCCTATAAATTTTTTTTGTTTATTGTTTAATATTGGAACATCTGTAGCTAATGTTACTCTATGCAACTTAGCCGATTTCAAAATTTTTCCTGTTACTGGCGAGCACCGGGAACCTCAAATGGAAAAATGGCCATTTTTTTCGTCATATTTGTTTATGTATAAAAAAAATTTAAAACCTAATTCGTAAATCAGGCTCGAGAATCCTCTTAGAAATATTATCAGCTTTTTTCCAAATTTTTGTTGCACGAATGGATAAATATTTGTGGGCTGTACGTTTTTTGAACCACAAAAGTAATTTTTTCGCACTGTGCGGCGCAGCGTCAATTCTCGGAAGACTACAATCAAAGGGAACTAAATTTAACGAGAAATTCAAGGTAAATTATTATTATGTCATTAGTTTTTATATTATTATCATGCCATTAAGTTAAATCTTGTCCAGGGTAAACAGAATTTCCTTAAGAACAGAATGTGTAGAAAATATGAGTTTGTTTATGAAAATTAAATAAGAAAAATTTTGTATCCATAATGACAAATTCCTTTGGTAAAGAGTGCACTAACTAAGGCGAAATATTTTTTAGAAAATATCAACAAAAGAGCGCAGTATGTAGTAATATAATGGGTTTTTCTAATTTTTCAACGTAAATAAAAAATTACTTATTTTTTAATAACCAGACTTGGCGATCCTCTATAGAATTAAATCAGCTTTAATTTAAAAGAAACTGTGAAAAAGGTCAGAATTTGATCTCCGAAACTTTTTCAACCACAAAAAAATTAAACTTTTTGGAAAAAATTTCGTAGCTCACGACAAAAGTTGTAGGTGTGTTGAAAACTTACAGAAATTTCTTAATTAAAAAAAAAGCACGTGATTTACCTTCTAACATAATTCGGAAATATCATACTCCGTTATCATACGGTTGAACTCAAAGTAGCGATTTTTGAGTAAAAATTCGTGCTTATTTTGTCGATAAAACAAAATCTAAGCTACAAAAAAAGCCCTACGACAAAGGCTAGATAATTATGTATATAATAAGCACAATAAATATCAAGTTGATCGGTACAGTGGTTTTCGAGTTATTGTGCTCACCGATTTCGAAAACATGGTTTCGAGCAAAACGCGATTAAAAGTTGAGCAAGGACTCAACTTCTAAGTAACAAAACAACACTAAAAACAACTTCTAAGTAAGTCTCCGAGGTTCTCAGAGAAACGCCCCATACGACATTTATAAACGCTACCCGGAACTTCACTCACATTCGGAAGCTGACGAAGAACTCGAGTATATGATTAAAAAACGATCAGGTTCCAAATTTTCAAAATGACAACGGATTAGGCGCATTTACAATTTGGCCTAAGTAAAGAAATAAAACTGTGGCGAGAGAGAACAAGAGACCGAAACCGAAAGGCAAAATAATTCAAACCCACTCTTCCTCTCACTCAAACATGTGACAACGGCATAAGTTTATCTTATTCTAGAAATGATCCAGACATTTTTCTCGGAAGCTTTCTAGGAAGAGATAAACTAATTCTCTTGTCACAGATGACATAAATTATTCAGTTGATGCCATCATTATTCCGGATGATTCCATGATGCAAGTGGTATAAAGCGATACCTTGATACCGTTTCTTCTAAGGCTTTCAAATTCATTAAAAAGGACATAAGTCCCTTGACAATAATTTTAAAATGGCTAATGATTGCCAATTATTTAAGAAATTTTTATGCATATGCGCATTTCTATAGAAAAACAAATCAACAACGATTTGAAGCTGCTGCTGAAACTTCAAGTCGTTCCTCATTTCGTTTGCTTCATTTTATTTATTTCGTTACTTGCAATACGTTTCTTAAATAGACTGCGTATTTCTACGGAGATATTGAGGGAAAATCTTCGAAATATTCCTTAACATCGTGTACAGAATAAAAAATCAGCGCTTATATGACATCATTTCTAATAGTGATCCACAATCAAAACATGGAAAAGTAAATTTAATTCGATTCTTACTCATTGAAGCACGGTTGCCTATCCAAAACACGGCCCTATTCAGGGCCGCATTATAGGCAAACTCCTAATTTTTCAATAATCGGACTTGGCAATCCTGTATATAATTAAATCGGCTTTAATTTTAAGAAACTTTGAAAATGTTTAGAGGTTGACCACGAAACTTTTTAAAACCCGCAATATTAACATTTTGACTAAAAATTTCCAGGTGCGCTAATAAATTACATACATTTTTTAATTCAAAAGAAAAAATCTCGAAATTTACCTTCTTTAGTAATTTTGAAATATCTCTACTTCAGATTATTTTATGTAGATTTTTATAAGCTTTCTAACAAAATTGAAACAAATTCCTAAAGTCGTGATAGACCCACTTATCATGTATCAAAGTTAACAGAGATTTTTACTGCTACTCGCGCTAGCCGCGCAGATAGATAATTTAAGACGGTAATTGAATTTTCCTCCTTAAATGCTTCGCGGGAGAATGAAAATCGGCTTATTTTACCTGTTTCAGAAAAAGGCTGACGTGGGCACTAATCAACAGATTGATGTCTCGGGAACTATAATATATTGACTGTATAACGTAATTACAAGTTACATGTAAGATTTGGATCTGACATCAGATCATAAACAATATATTTTATAGATTCAAATAATCTCAATTCAATTATTGGCGTATAGTTTTTCTCGTTTACACAGGAGGATTTACAAACACTACTTTAAAATTCCTGAAGAGCACGCGGTTGCGACCTACTGGAGTCACCTCGAGTTCTTCACGGTTCAGTCGGGTAATCGTGCCGCTTCCCATATTTATTTTTACGCGTCTCATACCTTGTTCAATACTTTTATATACTCCACCAAGTATATTGAAAGACACTAAGAGTGCAAAGACGTCGCCATTGCATGTTGACAATACAATTTGTTCTTCCCTTATCATACGCACATAAGCATTCCTTTCTTTTTGCATTCTAATTGATGTATCGTCAGGAAAAGAGTATCTTCGAAGTTCGAATATCCATTGCGGATAAATTTTGGGAATGAGCCGAATAAATTCAAGTTTTTCGAGTCCACATCCATATCCATCGGGAGAAGGAAGCCTAATAGGAAATGCCGTAGACCTTAGAAAAGGAGAACTAGCAGAAACAGCATCAGAACTAGCTGGAGGAGATCTGCTCCTGACACGAAGAGGATTTTCGGCGGATGGAAGAGTTCTTTCAGAGGAGTTATGTGCGTCAGACGATGAAGAAGTATTTACTCGACGAGGACCACAAGGAATAGGGTCACCATTGGGTAAGCAATCGAACTCCGAACTTAAATCTGCAACAGGGGAAAGACAAATAAATTATTATTTTAGTACGTTGGTATTTACGATGTTTATACAGAACTTAAAGGGTTTTAAATAATTCCTATATAGATTTAGACCTATTTAAATGATTTTAAAGATTTTAGAGAAATTGAAATAGGGTGTAAAATAATCTCAAAGGATTTCTTCGGATTTTAGCAGATTTAAATAATTTGGTTCAATTTAAAAGAGTTAAGCAACGCGACGATGAATAAAAAGGCCAATGCATCAACTGAACAAGAAGATTGGATTTGGAAAACAGAATGCGTCCCATGTTCAGTGTGTCATTGACTACATAACATCTAGTTTGCGTTTTTTAAGCCCTTTTTTCACAGAATATTATGTTGTGAATCTCATCGTATTAATTCAGCACATCACAAGTTTGGTAATGACCTATAATTGGAAGAAGTAAAAATTTATTTAAAAATACCGAAAGTGTAGATTAGCCATATACAATATTTTTAATTCCTAAAAAAAAATCATGATATTGATTATTTAAATATTAAAAAACACAATAAAAGAAGTAAATGTGAACGTGTCAAGTCGATGAATCACGATTTTGCAACAGCTGTGAGCAATGATATACGTCGCATCGGTTCTTTCAAATTTCATTTACTGGTAGTCTCATAAAAGATCGGATTATCATTGGAATTCAAGATGCATATTTACAAATGAATTATTAAGAAAAGAAAACTATAATTACAGAACAAAAGTTATCCTTTAGTAGCTTTGATAATTTTTCGGGTAAAATTTGTAAATGGGATGAATTTTTATCTGTCGAAAACTTTAAAGTATTAAAAAACTATACGTCTATACTATTATATTCACCCATAGAATTAAGGATGATTGCCAAAGTGAAGACCAGTTTGTAAAGGACCCTCATTTTTCCAAGCAGCGTAAACACTGATTGATGTATTTATGAAGAACTTAGTCGATTATTTAACTCAGAAATATTCTGTTGCTTTCTTATAGAATGTCTGATAATTCCTATAGTCGTTACCTCACATATTATAGGCAATAAGATCATAATTTCGAAATATTTACATTTCATTAGAGTCAGTTTCAATACCAAAAATTTGATTATGCAACAGGCGAGGATTTAGAGATGTTATAAAGAATCGTATATTCCATTTTTCTATCGTTGATGGTGACAGACTAAAAACAAAATCATACGGCGAAATAAATAATATGTTTATGTTAAGATGGATATATGAGATATATAGAGAATTGGGATTTAATAAGGTCACGCGGGGTAATCGATTGAAATACGACGCAAAACGGAACCTACTTTGTGTTTTCTGGAATAAATTCGGCCCTGAAACCACGTCTTGTAGAAACCTCGCAAACTCATTTCGACCACCTGCTTCCAGTGAGCACGTACTCTCTCCCCATCATAACGTCGTACACCTAAGTTCAATAGAGATAACTCTTCCGGGTCTTTAAACTCCCAGAGCGCTCGCAACGAGACCCGATGGCGAGCCCCCGGACGTTGAGTGGCAGGATTGCAGTGGTCGCTACGCAGTCCGATGTCAAGCATATTATTCTCGCTGCGCAGTTGTCAAAGTTGAAGTTCAACAATAGGGAGCAAAGGACTCTTGATAGTTAACACGGGCTGCGTAGAAGATTTAATATGAAGACCATTTTTACTATATGTTTTTGGGGATGCTGAAAGTAAATCCGAGGCCCAAAAGACCCCAGCATGTCTGGGTTCTTGCATAACCTCAGAATAATAAAAAAGAATCTAAAGCGGCGCCAGAATTATTTTAAACGAATTCAAGAGTGTAGTGTTTTAGGTTCCCCCTGCTTTTTTCCTAGAATAATTAATATTTTGTCTTCAAAATTTGGGAAATGGCAGAGAATATGATAATGGACGGACCCCTATACTTTTTTTGTGGATTAATTCAAAGAAAATTTATTTTGCTACATTTTTTAAATTTGTATGGCACATATGAATTAGTATCGATTTTTTCAGGGTTAGATTTCCCCTGCTTTCTTCCTAGAATAATGAATATTTTGTCTTCAAAAATCGGCAAATGATATTGAGTATTCTAACGGATGTTCCTCTACACTTTTTTGTGGGTTAATTTATAAAATAAATTTGATTTTGCTCAATTTGATGCGTGTATTTTGAGTTTATGTGTTGTGACGGGGCATTATAGACCCCGCACAAAAATAATAAAACTAAATACTCCTCTGTCGAAATCTCTAGGGAAATGGGATCAGAGTAACGAATTCTTTATTTTCCTTGAAGCCAATCTCTGAACTTCTGAGTTAAAAACCATTTATTTTCTTTTTTTAATTCGTTATAAAACTTTCATTCTATATGCTTCGGTGGAAAAATTAAACAGCTGGACCACAACCCACAAAAACAACAATCTGTCAAAATTCAAAATGGGCGGAATGCGAAGTCATGGCCTAAGAAGAGGAGGTTTCCCAGTATATGCGCAGTGCATGTGAGTCCCGCTACGTACAAGAGGACTGGGAAGCACAGGACCAATCAGCGGCGGAGACTCGGCGCGCTGACTGAATTAAGCGCACCCCCTGGAACGACAGCAATGAAACGCGACCAGCGTCGAATAGAATTTCATGTACCGACGGCGCGCCAACATGCTGCCTGGTAGCCAACTAACGGCTGTCTCACTTCCTCTCGGTGCCTCTCACGTCACCAATCGTAGTATGATGCTAGGATACCAGGGGCACTATTTGCCGTGGAAGGCCAAACTAAAATTTTTGTAATCGAGTCGACTTGGAATCCTAAAAATGAGAGGAGCTACGCGAGGAGGGAGACAGTTGCCAGGTAGGCATATTTCTTATTTCTGTGCTCTCTTGTTTTAAACTGAAATTATTGCTTTCAACGTCGTGTGTTGAATTAGTAGATACACAACGTTGAAACTTGTTGGGTTCTGAGCTCGGGCAAGGTCAAGTAAAATGTTAAAAAATGAAAAGTAGAGTCAGTGAATTCGCTATTTTAATGACGGGAAAGTCATATACATTTTAACGACGGTGGGTCTTCCACCCACTATTCTTACACGTTCGTAGAGTGCACGCGGTTGGTGTACTTCAAACTAATAAAATAGAATAGGTCTCGTCTTAGCCACTCTATCTCGCAAAATGGGGACACGAGTTCCCCCCTATGTATTATAGAGATTTAGTAATTCGTTATGAGTAAAATGAGATTGTGTTCAATTGTGGTGTTGTAATTATTAGTGATTAACCTAACCTCTCTCTCGTTCGTCACTCCTTACCCATACCACTCTATTGGAGCGGTCGGAGCAATAAGACAAGGTATCAATTTCGTATTTAATTTTTGTAGTTTTGGGGGAAAATTATCTGGCGCCCTTCTGGCAAATTGTTGGACTCAGTTGCGAGTCCAAACTCATCAGAAAATCATAGTAAATTTGGAAAATTAATAATTGGCTAAAAGACGAGTTATAAATGGCACCCAACTAAGGGGCTCGAGTGACGCGGAAGGGAGGTTAGTATGAAGTGAAAAATTGAAATTAGTTGAAAGATAAAATCTAATTTCGAATAAAATAAAATAGCATTTTAAAATAATAGTGAAAAATAAATTTTTTAAACGATTGAATTTTGAACGATGAAAGTTCCAATCATTAGTGAAAGTTGTTGTTGTCGCCACAACAATGGATGGTGAATCAGCACTCAATTATCCTAAATGCCATGGAATTAAAGTCACGATAACAAGTAATAATATAAGAATGATGGAAAACTAAGAAATTAGAATAAAGTTGAATAAAATGAACTTTATTCTAATTTAATTAAAATCCAAAGTGGAAAGAAATTTGTTTGTTTATCCTTTTTGAAGTTGCAAGGATTGTCAAGCAAAAATCCACAAAGGTCTTTAAATAGTTAAGAAGGGGGAAATAAAAAATTCCCAACTACCACAATGAATCAAATGGCCTGAAGTTTGAGGTGACTGAGTAATGAGCAAACATGAGTCACCACATCTTTAAATTCTACAAGGATTCGAAAGTTGGTAAACAAATCGAACAACTAAATTGATTAACTAAATGCAAGTATAGTATTACATAAAATCAAATTAAAAATTTTGAATTAAATTAAGAAGTAAATTTAAATTTAAAAATTAAATTAACTTAAATTAAAATAAAGTGGTAGATAAAATACACTTTATTTTGATTTAATTACGAATACATCAATTATTGATGGAACAATTATTTAAAAATCCCATTAATGGTGGACGAAATAACTTAATTTAAAAATTTAGAAAATTAGCCAGCCATGTGAATTGTTGATTTATCCCTTTTAATGTTTCAGGGATAAGCATTTTGTGTGATTGAATAAAATTTGAAATCAGCCATAATAATTATGGTTCATATGCCAATTGTTTGTTCATCCTTTTTGATGTCTCAAGGATTAACAAACAAATAACAACAAGTGCGCTTTGTAGCCACTAAGATAACTTCAATTCAGCCCGAACAATGAGCCACCGATAAATTGAGACTATTGTCGGGATAGTGATCATTCATCAACTCAAGTCACTTCAGACTTCAAAACTTGAAACTTACCTGGATTTGAGTATCCCACCAGGATAATTTTAATCAATTTGCTTATTGTGATTGTAATGATAATATTATAATTTTAATAGAATTGTATGAAACCTTGAACATGATAGCATTACTTTATTGATTGTGTTATTTTTTTTATTTAAATTGATTATCGGCGATTTTCGAAAATTTTTGAATTTATGTGTACATTTTGAATCCATCATTTAAATTAAAATTGTCCCTAAGAAGGACAACTTCCTTACCAGAAGTGTCCCAACATCCGGAATACGAATCGGTAATGAACTCGGGCAACATTCATCGCTCAGGTGAGCTGCAGTGGGCAATTGAGGAAGTAGTAGGGCGAGCTTTACTCCACAAGGGAGGAGTGGGGTCGCGCACTGGCAGTGAGGTTGACCCTGAAGATGAATTTTTAGGGGCCGCTCGGAGATTATTTGAATCTCCAGTGAATAGTATAGGGAGGCAAGTTAGCATTGGGTCTTTTGAGTCACACCCTCTACCGTCATCTTTCGGCGCTACTAGCGTTCATACGTCCGTTACTAGTACGTCCTCCGTGTTCTGCTATACACGACCAGTGATGACATTGATCAATTATACGGAATCGAGCCGATTGGACTATAGTGGGGTCCATCACTCCGAATACATTCCTAGCCACTACGGGGGCGTACCACGACCCCACACTTCTTCTTGTGTGCACTATGACAACGCACAATTGTCCTCAATAGTCAATGACGTTCAGAATTCGTGATCTAACATATACCACACCCTTACCAATCCAAATAAAATACAACCTTCAGAGTTGTAGGGCCATCACCTGGAGTAGGGGCACACCCTGTGGCATCTATGCCTTTCGCAACGAGACCACAGCAATTTAACCCCTCCCTTCAGCAGGCCACCATTGAGATGCCTTACACCGCCTTACCACCCCATTCAACCAAAATAGGGCCCACTATAGAACAGTGGATATTATTGTCAAGAGTTGGGGATTTACGTTCAGTGGGGACAATGCGACGAGTGCCCAAAACTTTTTAACGAGGGTTGAGGAGGGGCGTTCAGTCTCAGGCCTTACGGATGAGGAACTGATGCTAGGGATTCCATTTATTCTAGAGAATAAATGGCATCTTGAAGAACAAGTCGCCACTCGTTATCAGGGTCGCGATGAAAGGACCGCCGACTTTCTAACCTGCTTGCAGGGCTTATTCCTAAAATTTCAAAGGCCGGTTACCATGAAAGAGCAGATGGACCGCGCCAGTCCCTAACTAAGACTTATTTCAATAGAGGGAATGCACCTCCTGGGTGGAGAGTCCAACAAAACGCCGAACCACCTAGTTATAATTGCGGTGGTTCCGACCATGGTTTAAGAACTTGTCAAACAAAATGGGCCAAGTTTTGCCATAATTGCGGCAAACATGGCCAGATCAAGCGAACTTCAAATATTCAACCTGAATTGACTCAGAACTCATCTTCTGAACTGAAACATTATGACAGTATCTCAAAAATTAAATTTAGAAACTCAAATTGAAGTGAACTTCAAGCAATCAATTTCATTTCTTGAAGCAGGGAGGGAGACCTCCCCACCCTCAATCGCTCAATTGAATTTGGGAACTAATTTT
>JAWWLR010000149.1:49561898-49573771 GCA_035041075.1 Acraspis erinacei
ATTTTCACGAAAAATTGAAATTTTGACGCAAAAAATAATGAAAAATCAAAAATTCAATTTTGCCGTCAAACTATGGAAGATGCGCAGAAAGATGAAGAGAGAAAAATTGTGCACACAAAAAAGATCTACAGATCTGCTTTGATAAATTTTCGATATGACGCGTATTTTTTTTATTGAAAAAAAAACACATTTAAAATAAAAAATAAATTTTTGGACAAACGACACAAGTTACTAAAAATACGATTGAAAAAATGTAGTTCACCAAAAAAGCATTAACAAATTTTTTATTCATCATTCTTTTTTGTTTAAATCGTAAAAAATAACATGAAAAATGAAAAAATTAATTTTTTTGGAAAAACGACGCATGGTACGAAAAGAATTAATTAACAAAAGTGGTTTACCTAAAAAGGATGTAAAAATTCTTATTTGATAATTTTTAGAAAGGAAGAGTAATGTTTTTTCAATCGAAAGAAATAAAATTAATAAAATTGAAAATTTTTTTTTTTGAAAAAACGAGACAAAAGATGAAAAAAATGAAGACAAAAGTTCTTCAACCAAAAAGAATCGTAAAATCGTATAATCATAAAATCGTAAAAAATAGCAGTCAAAATAAATAAGGAAGCCCATTTTTTAATTATAAAAATAAAACAATGAAAATACGTATCTGTCTATATCAATGGACATTATGAATTGTAATAATATAAATTGATTAAAATGATACATTCTTCAGGGCAGCTGTACATAAAATATAATGCAAAATAAAATACAAATATTAAGGTCATCATGATAAATAAAATTTTGTACTATAGTTTGCAATATCTGAATAAGCAATCGAGGACATTATATGTGGGGTAAATACAAAGACCGAGCGCGAGATATATATATTATCGAGCGCGAGAACCAACAGTCGCGCGCCCTAGGCGTGCTCAAACTTGCGAGCGAAGGGAGCCGCGCGCGTAGCGTGCCATGAGAATGAACCTGCGAAGCCGGCAGATTTTTTATAATAAAATTGTTGGTCGAGACTCATGCGCTCCTAACTTATAGTGCTATTGGGCGAGTTTACCCGCATTCACAAGGTTTGACAAACTCTCTCTCTTGTTAGGCTTAAAATAAACAGCTCTGCCTACAAGGCATCTTGAAGATTTCCGCTATTCGAGATTTCTTGAGGAGATCCGCTTTTGAAGTACTCTTAAACATAAACTCACTTTTGAGCTTGAGAAGTTTCCAGATTTCCTCCTAAATTTGTGAATAACTATGCTCAATTGGAATCAACAATCCAGTATTTGTGTATTTTCTCATCTTTTTCTTCATTTGTGTTTTTGGATAACCAGTTTAATTTTGGTTGTGCCTTATTTTAAAGTGAGATTAAACAAAATTTAATGTTTCTGAAAAAATACCTTTTCAGTCGCATCATGAATGTAACAACTGGCTTGAGATAGTATGAATTTCTGATAAAAGATACTTATTTCGATCTCTCTAATAGCCTAATGAAAAATCACCCGATTAACAAACGGAAGTTCTGTGTTTCGATTTTCAGTGGAGCGACGTGAGAGATAACTTGATTTATAGTTTTGATTTTTATTTTAACAGTTTGTTGAATGACATCTACACTGATTGATAGTAATGACCTCTGATGATCATATAGATTCTTTTAAATATTATACTGTCTCCATTTTATTACGATACTCTCATGATGTTTCGGTACTGCTCCAATAATTCTTTCGAACCGCTGTTCTTGATGTTTCTGTTCTTCGTTCTTCTTGAGCTGTAGGTTGACGATTTATAAGCAAAAGTTGGTTTCTACAGCTCAAATATTTTGTGCACTACATCCTAAGCTAAGAAAAGTACCGCAGCTTAATTTAATCTTTTATTTAGTTTAAAAATTATATAATTTCAAGAATAAAGAAAATGTATAAGCCCAGATTTTCAAGCATAGCAACCGACTGTTGTGTTGTGATGGCAGAAGGTGCATATGTACATATGAAGGGGCATTATAGACCCCGCACAAAAATAATAAAAACCAAATCTTTACCTGACAAAATTACTGGGGAAATGAGCTCACAGTAATGAATCCTTATTTTTGGGTTGCTAACCTCGGAACTTCTGATTAACAACCAATTAGGTTCGTAATTTTAATCTTTTTGTACAAACTTTATTCCATGTACAACTTTTAGAATATTAAATGGGTGGATTATCACCCACAACAACGAGCTGTCAAAACTGTACATCGGCTGAGATGTGAAGTCATGGAAAACCCTTACCTTTGGAAGGCTAAAGCAAAAGAGCATTAAAATAAACTAAACACGAAAGAAGAGAGGAAATATTACTTGGAACTTATAGTTCCCAATCAAATTGTCGGGGTCTTCCACCCACTACGTAGTCGTTCTTTTATGTCAGTGACATGTTTAACTTTAAATAAAATGGGTCTCGTTGAGCCAAACTCTCTGACAAATATGGGGATACGGGTTCCCCCCTATGTATCGTAGAAATATCGTAGTTTATAGTGATTAAACTTTCGTTCCTTAAATGGTGTTTCAAATAGTAAAAGATTGAACCTAACCTCTCTTCCGTGCGTCATTCCTTATTCATGCCACTCTATTGGAGCGGCCGGAGCAAAATAATAACGAATAAATTATAAGTAATGTCTTAATGTCGAAAGTAATTTTGGTAGTTTTGGGGAAAATTACCTGGCGCCCTTCTGGCAAGATATTGGACTCAGGTACGAGTCCAAATGCACAAAATAAAATTATAGTAATTTGGTAAAGATAATAATTGATCGGAAAGATCAGTTATAAATGGCACCCAACTAAGGGGCCCGAGTGACGCGAAAAAGAGGTTAGACGAAGGGGAAAATTGAAACTAGTTGAGAAATAAAATAATAATTTCGAATAAAATAGAATGGGATTTTAAAAATAATAGTGGCAAAGAAATTTTAATATTATTGAATTGGAACGATAAAATTTCCGAATCATTAGTGAAAGTTGTTCTTGCCAGAACAATGGACGGTGAGTCAGCACTCGACTATCTAAGTAGATAACAGCTCGAGTGTGGACAAATCCAGCTGGGCAAGGACAACAATAAAATAATGATAGATAACTCAGAGATTAGAATAAATTTGAATAACATGAACTTTATTCTAATTTAATTGAAATTCTAAAGTGGGAATAAATTTGTTTGTTCATCCTTTTTGAAGTGTCAAGGATTAACAAACAAAAATCCACAAAGGCGTTATGAATGGTCAAAATGGGGAAATTGAACAATCCCATTGACACAAGTGTCAATTTAATTGAAGTTTGAGGTGACTGAGTGATATTATTGATTCGATTGGTGTGAATTAATTAAATTGATTAATTGATTATTATTAAAAACCAATATGTCAATGGGTTAATTAAAAACGGGATTGAGTAGCGACTGGCAGAATTTCTTAAAAAGTTAGAATTTAAATTTGAACCTAATTAAAAATTAAGAAAAATTAATAAAAATGTAAAATCCAAGTAGAGGAATAAATAGAAGCAAATAAAATTAAAGTAAATTAAATTTAAATTAAAACATTGAATTAAATTAAATTTAAGATGAAGTGGTAGATAAAATACACTTTATTTTGATTTAATTTTAATAAATCAATTATCTGAAATAAGTAGGTAACAATGATGGGAATAATTGAATTAAAGGTTGAATTATTTGAAATTAAATTGAATTAAGGTAGTTTAACAAAGTTACAGTAAGTCAAACGAAACAAATAAAGGTTAGGCTTGCTGGTCAAAACTTAAATTTTAGGTAATTAAATCAAAACTCAAATCAGCCATTATAATTATGGTCAATATTCCAATTCTCAAGGATTGGCAAGCTATTAACAACAGGTGTCATTTTGACCTATTGAGATCACTTCAATTAAGCCCAAACAATCAGCCACCGATAAAGTGAGGCTATTGTGGGTATAGTGGTCATTGATCAATTCAAGTCACTTCAGGTTTCAAGAAATTAATAATTACCTGGATTTGAGTATTCCACCAGGATAATTGTTATTGAGTTTTCTAGTATAATTATGATTAGAATAATGTAACGTGGATTGAATAATATTGAACCATGAGCATGCTAGTATTAAGCATTATTGATTTACTGGATTTTATATGATTTCTTAAATTAGTTATTTTTTGAATTTGTGTGCACTTTGAAACCGCTCCCCATTTAAATCAAAATATCTGACGAACGGGACATTGAGATTCCACCCTACGTGTTATCAATGTCGGAGGATGAACTCAGACGACATTTGAGCGATGGGGGGGAGGATATATCGGGATCCTTGAACGTTTTACAGGCCCGGGCCCTACGGTCCCTAAGAAGGACAAATTCTGTACCAGAGGTGTTCCGAAACCCGGACTACGAATCGGGAATGAACTCGGGCCACATGCATCGCTCAGCTGCGCTTCGGGGGGCAATTGAGGAAATAGTGGGGCGAGTTTTACTCCACAAGGGAGGAGTGGGGTCGCGCATTGGTAGTGAGGCTGACCCTGACGAGGAATGTTTAGGGGCCGCTCGGAGATTATTTGAATCCCCCGCGACTGACATAGGGAGGCAAGTTGGCATTGGGCCTTTAGAGTCACACCCCTTTTCGTCATCTTACGGGGCTACTAGCGTTCATACGTCGGTTACTAGTACGTCCTCCGTTTTCTGTTATACACGTCCGGTGATGACGCTGACCAATAATACGGAATCGAGCCGATTGGGCTATAGTGGGGTCCGGGACTCCGAATACATTCCTAACCACTACGGTGGCGCACCCCTACTCCCCACTTCTTCTTTTGTGCACTATGACAATGCACAATTGTCCTCAATAGCCAGCAATGTTCCGAATTCGCGACCTAACACATACCACACCCTTACCAATCCAACTAGGGGATGGGAGGGCAATCCAGTCGCACCATCTTCGGGATTTGAGCCAATCCGAACTCAGGCCAGCCATAATACCGTTCAATACGGTTCAGGGTTAAATCAGACCTATCCGGTCCATAGGACAACCTTTAGTGTTGTAGGGCCATCACCTGGAGTAGGGGCAGATCCTGTAGCATCTACGCCTTTTGCAGCGGGATCACAGCGATTTAACCCCTCCCTTCAGCAGGCCACAATTGAGATGCCCTACTCCGCCTTACCACCCTGTTCAACTATCTTTGCACAGCCAATTCAGCCTGGAGGGGCTCGGCCCCCTCCCACTCAGTACTCCCAAAATAGGGCCCACTATAGAACAGTGGATATTATTGTCAAAAATTGGGGAGTCACGTTCAGTGGGGACAATAACACGAGTGCCGAAAACTTTTTAACAAGGGTTGAGGAGGGGCGTTCAGTTTCAGGCCTTACGGATGAGGAACTGATGGTAGGAATCCCATTTATTCTAGAAAAATTACCCCTTCAATGGTTCCGTTATAATTGTCATGCCTGGCCTACTTGGCAGCATTTCAAATCGGCTTTTCTAATGATGTACGGAGACATCAATTATCAATGGCGTCTTGAAGAACAAGTCGCCACTCGTTATCAGGGTCGCGACGAAAGGACCGCTGATTTTCTAACATGCTTGCAGGGTTTAGTCCTAAAATTTCAAAGGTCGGTTACCACGAAAGAGCAGGTGAAACGTGCCCACCGTAATCTCAGACCTGATCTTCAAAGGTATATTCGCCGCTTCGAGTTTTCTGATAATAATCAGTTAACGCTGCTCGCAGGAGAAGTAGAAAGAACGGCGAATTTAGATAAAGCGGAGCGTTCACCTCCCACTCCGGAAGATTCATTCTTCCCTGAATTGGCTTATGCTAAAAATACTAAACTCTCCAGCTCGACTGGTAGAAATACCAGTGATAATGCATCCAGTGAGGCGAACCCCTATTTTGAGTCCTTAGTGAATATACTGGTGAAGTTGGTAGAAAAATTAGCCGCGGAGGAAGATAGCTACCAGGTGGGTCTATTGACTATTTATGTGTCTTTTTATAATTGTAAAATTTCGCGTTTCAACCTCGTGCGTCGAAGTCTTAGATGCACGTCGTTCAAATTAGTTAATTGCTGACTTCGGAAAAGGTCATGGCCAGTTTCTTTAAACTTTAGTATTAATCTCAGTGTACCCTTAACTAAATAAAAATTGGAACTTCTAGTTCCAATCAGCTGGTTGGGGTCTTTCAAACACTACGTTATCGTTCTTCTTGTGTCGGTGATATGTTTTAAACCCTACATGAAATTGCCGGGAACTACTTTACACGAAATTTGGTACAAAGTGCATTACGGTATTTTGCATGGTAAAGTACATGAAATGGTACAGCTGTTCAGATTTCTCACGCAGAGAATTGGGTTTTACTATTTATTGAAGTTACATGTTTGGTTTATATTTACGGTGAATAATGATCATAAACAGTTTTTGAGAAAAAAGTTGCAGTTCAAAACCATTTTTATAAATAATTAAAAAAAACATTTCTCAGAATGGCTGCTAAATAGGGTACTTTAACTGTAGTTTAGAGTGCAGAAAACTACATAGGAGGATGAAAAAAATTAATGCATACTAAAAGAACACAGTAAGAACTATTTAAAATATTCTGCATTGGTAAAAGTAGTAAGCTGCTTTAATACGTTTTGAATTTTTTTAAAGAAAAATTTATCATTAAATTCTTAAGAAATTTATGTGGTCTTATTTGTCATTTATTTTGCTTAAAATTTTACGTTAATGCAAAGAGTGAATAAAAAGTAGATTTTTTCGTGCTTTCTTTACTGTTTATTTTCGTGAAAAACGTTTCTGTGATCAGCATTATCATAATTTACGCACATACGTAGTTGGAAGAAAAAAAAACATTATAACATTGTAAAGGTAATTCTTATAAACAAATTATCTTAAGAAATACTCTACACTATAGATTCTTCATTTTCAAAGTAAGTTTTTGCCTTCAAATTACTTTTTGAATATTTTGTTTATAAAAATAATAAAAAATCGGATGATAGTTTCCTATCACTAAACATTACTAACGACATGATTGGAGGAAAATTAAGAGGAAGAACAATTTCTTTCTGCCTTTTAATGTCCACACTATCATTTGATTACATAATTTGTTTATAAAAATAATAAAAAATATCGGATGACAAATTTTTATGATCGACTATTATTTTTTCGATGAAAGTAAGTAACTTCAAAACAAAAATTACTTTGCAAACGAAGAATCCATAGCGTAGACTATTAATTAGGTTAATTTTTTTATAACAATTGACTGCAAAATATTCTAATTTTGTTGCTTTCAACTAACCCGCGCATAAAGTCTGGCAATACTGATCAGAGAACAAATTGTTTTACGAAGATAAATAAAAAAAATTTACTTTTTCCTGACTATTTGCATTAACGTAAAAGTTTCAACAAAAATCAAAAATTCAAAAATCGAGCCACATAAATGCTGAATTTTTCTAAAAAACATTCAAAATCGGTTAAGAATTGCCAGCTACAATTTATTTGAAATCTCAATTTTTTCATCCTACTCTGTGCCTATTAGAAATCTAATGCTGTTTCTAGTTATAAAAAAATATCTCCAAGGCGGTTAAACATAATGAGTCAAAATCATGTTGGTCGATCGAGAAATAAATAAAAAAAGATATGATCTATTTTACATATTTATAACTGGTACACATAATGTTTTATTAAATTATTCAATTCGTTTAAAAATTTCTATATATACTATTCTTATTAAAAAATTTGTTATTGTCAATTTTTAAATTGTTTACGCCCTTAATATTAGGCAATGAAAGGCAAGGAAGGTGAATGTGCGTTTACCTGTCTTATAGGTACAGACAAAAATCAGTTCGTGTGTTTAGCCTAGTTTTCAGTTTCAAGAAATTGCAATCTCATTGTTTGCGATAAAGTTAAATCTGTTGAGAAATATAGTTATTTTTTAACTTACTGATTTCTCCTGTTTTTCATTTTTATAAATTCACATTTTTTTCAAAATTAGTATTTATTCAATAAGAAACTACTAAATAATAATATTTATTAAAATAAATAAGTATATTTCTTTACAAAAATGGAAAGTTTTAATAATAAGTTGTACCGTTTCGCTTGGTTTCGATGTTTGTCATTTTATGTTTTTTGAATTTAGTAAACAATTTTTCAAATTGTTTTCCTTTTCTCTTTTTGTCATTTTCTTTTGTTTGTTTAAATATGAACTTAATTAATTCAAAAATAATAAAAAATCCAATTATTTTTGGTTAGAAGTTCATTCTTTTTAATTGATCTGCTTGATGAAAAGTTAATCCATTTTGGTTTAAACTTCAACCACTTGTCACCAGCTAGTTTAGCACGTATTCTACGAGCCCTCTTTTGAAATTTAACTTGTTCCAACAAAGCCATCAGGAAAGTCGTAGAGTAAAAACAAAACATAATAGTATGTCATTGCAACGTCAAAAATATTCCTAAGTCAAAATTTAAAAACGATAAAAATAAGTTATAATAAAGTCTCATAAAAAACAAGTGAGACTTTAAACATTAAGAACTACATTTCAGAGAAAAAACTTTATCGTAGGTTAGGAAGGACGAACAGAAATCGAAGAAGGTACGCATTGTACCGAAACGTTGAGGATTGAGAGAGGAGCTTTTAATAAAATCAAATTTGAGTTAAACAATGGTTTTTGACTCAATTTTATTTTACTTTATGTGGATCGTAAGACATAAGGAAGAATCTAGGATTCAAGTTACCTTTGGTAGTTATTTTGGCTCTTGGCACAATTTGAATTTTAAAAAGTTCTCGTAGAATACGTGCTAATACCTGCTGCCTAACTAACTAACCACTGGTAGTTATTTTGGCTCCCGGCACAATTTAAATGTCTAAACAGTTCTCGTAGAATACGTGCTTAACTATCAACTGCCTGATTCGGTGCAGCCGGTACGTCGAATCACCATTAGTAGTTTTTTGGGCTGCTTGCCCAATTTAAATGTTCAAAATTTTCTCGTACAATACGTGCTAAACTGCACGATGTACGATCCGATGCAGCCGGATTGTCGACTAACCACTGGAAGTTATCTTTGATGTTTGCGCATTTTAAATGTTTAAAAAGTTCTCGTAGAATACGTGCTATACTGCCCGCTCCACGATCCGATGGAGCCGGATATTCGACTAACCACTGGAAGTTATCTTGGTTCTTTGTATAATTTAAATGTTTAAATGGTGTCGTAGAGTACGTGCTAAGCTACCTGGCGCATGCTCCGGTGCATTCGGATGGTCGACTTACTACTGGTATTTATTTTAGCTTTTAGCGCAACTTAAATGATTAAAAAGTTCTCATAGAATACGTGCTAAACTACCCGCTGAACGATCCAATGGTGCCGGATGGTCGACTAACCACTGGTATTTATTTTGTCTGCCGGCACAACTTCAATGTTGAAACAGTTCTTTTGGAATACGTGTAAAAATACCTGATGCAGGATCCGGTGCAACCGGATCATCAAATCACCATTTTTAGTGATTTTGGCTTTGGTGGCAATTTAAATTCTTCAATGTTCTCATCGAAAACGAGCTAAACGACTTGGTGCTCGATCTTGTGCGTACGGATCGTTGAATCAATATTTAGATTTAATTGGACTATTGCGTTCGAAAAATTGAAGTTTTGGTTATTGACCAAATTAACATTTTTTTAAAAGTTCTTGTAGATGACGTCTTAAATGACCTGGTGCACGATTCGGTGAATCTGGATCGTCGACTATCCATTGGTAGTTATTTTAGCTATTAGCACAATTTAAATTTTCTAAAAGTTCTCGTAGATTACGTTTTAAACGACCTGGTGAACGCTTCGGTACACCGCAGTAGCGAAATTACCATTTAGAGTTGTGTCGGCTATTGGCAAACCTAAGATTTTAATTTTCAAAGAAGGCTAATTGGATGTCTATCAAGCTAGCACCTCCACAAACGTCCAAAAACGAAATTTCCAATTTCCTCTATATCAGAAATTCGGGCTTTTTTGGGCTGTATTGCCGATTTTTGGGCTTCACTACTTTTTATGAAAATTCAAACTTCGAGTGGAGGTGCTGGCTTGTATGAAGCCAGCACCCCCACTATATAAATTTTAAAGGAAAAAAATCCAACATGTAAGAATTTTGGGCTTTTTTTGGGATCTTGAACGCACCAAACCCCAATTTCCAAAAACCACCCCAAAATGCACCTGATTGTGGGCTTATTTAGGGCTCTCGAATGCACCACCAAAAACTTCAGAGAAACCACCCCTATATACAAAAGCACCAACAAACTAGTAAAAACTTAAACCTCGATGTTGACATTTTTGAAGGACCAAAAAATCGGAGTGGGTATTATCAAAGAGCCCAAAAATCAGTGGCTCCTTTGAACTTGCAAAATCCTCAAAAAGATTATTTTTTGACGAAGTAATATCTACCTGGTAGAAAGCCTTTGATTTTGGACGTTAAGGGGTGGAGCAAAACAATCGTAGTGGGTATTATTGGGCTCTTTGAAAATACCCACTCCGATTTTTGGGCTCCAACACTTAACGTCTAAAGTCAACCCCTCTCTACCACGTAGATATGACTTTGTAAAAAAAAATCTTTTTGAGTATTTTCCAGTGTCAGTGGAGTCTACGATTTTCAGCTCCTCGAAAATACCCACTCCAATTTTTGGCTCTTCAAAAATTCCAACATCTAAGTTTAAGTTTCTACTAATTTGTTGGTTATTTTGCATATAGGGATGGTTTTTCTGAATTTTTGTGTGTTGCATTCGAGAGCCCTAAATAAGCGCAAAATCTGATGCAATTTGTGTTTGGCAAATTTTATTTTGTGAAAGGGGGTTGTTTTTCGAAAATGGGGGGTAGTTTTTGGATTTTTTTGTTCATCCAGGAGCACAGAATAAGCCCAAAATTCTGTTGTTGTTTATTTTTTCTAAATTTGAGTTTTTACATAGGGGGTAGTTTTATTTTGAGTAGGGGTCGTTTTTGGAAATTGGTTTTTGGTGCGTTCAAGAGCCAAAAAAACCCAAAATTCTGACATGTTTGATTTTTTCTCCTTTAAATTTTATATAGTGGAACACCTTCACTGGAAATTTTAATTTTGATAAAAAGTTGTGGAGCCCAAAAATCGGCAATAAAGCCCAAAGAACCCAAAATTCTTATATAAAGAAATTTAGATAATTCGTTTTTGGAGGTTTGTGGAGGTGCTAGCTTGACGCACCTGCTAATTTGTATAACACTTCGATGTTCTTTAGCATATTAATTTGTGTGTATCGTAAGCAGTTTACACACCTCATTTCATCTTCCTTTATGTTGTTTTGTTAGGAAGTCTGTACTTGAAAGCATTTTTCATAACAAATTGTTATAAAAATTTTGTACAATGTTTTAATTTGTATCTCTTCTTCAATTTTAAGAAAATAATAAAAGAATACTCGCTAGTTTGAGCACGCCTAGGGAGCGCGATTGTTGGTTCTCGCGCTTCACGCTCGATGATGTATTTATCTCGCGCTTCGCGCTCGATTATGTATTTACCTCGCCCTCCACGCTCGGTCTTTGCATTCGTCTCGCATTTGTGCCCATGCCTTTTAAAATTAAAGATCATAGCATCGACAACTGTAATTTGGTGATTTCCAATTCTCTTTTGTTGAAGCTCTTTTGGCTTTAACAAACACATTCTCACCACATATCTCGTGGTTAGCACTCGATTTTGTCGATAATACATAGATATTTTTCTACATTAAACTCAACTCTATTATATCACATGTACCTCGGTTTGGGGCTGCTGATTCAGATATTGCAAAACAAAGTTTAAATTTTATGTTTAATGATTACCTTAATATTTGTTTCTTATTTTGCAATTAATTTTATCCTCATTTACGATGAAACATGTATCATTTCAATAAATTTATATTCTT
>JAWWLR010000149.1:49576719-49589930 GCA_035041075.1 Acraspis erinacei
TAATAAGCCATATGATATATATTATAATATTAAACAAAAAATAGAGAACCAATAAGATATTCTATAGACATGTGCTGTCTGCCTATTTCCTAAAACGTTGGAAGCCACTATGTCATTTTAGGTAACTATTGGCGTATTATAAAAAATATCGAATGTTTTTGATTTCACAGAACAACCGGTTGCAGCTTTCAATATGTTAATATTTAATCCCTCTTTAAAGGCAGTAGAGACTGCCGCATGCCTTGTACTGTGAACTGAGAAATTTTCTATTCGATTTCTTTTCAAAACTGATTTTAGCCATCTACTCAGCGTTTGAATGATCGATAATTGCTTTTCGTAATGATCATTATTTAGAATAAGGGCACTGTTTGTTTTAAATTCCAAACGTTTCAAGTTCACTGAACCCTATTCTACTCCCGGTGTAACTGCAACTAACGACCCTATTAAGTATACAAATTCGCGTATGGTGCATCGGCTTTTTAGTTTAAATGCTTGTACCAGTTTAAGTAAATTTTTTTTCTCATCAGGAGTTAACTCAAGTGAGAGATTCTCGGAGTCTAGTATAAAACCCAAGAATAGACAGAGCGTACTAGGAGAGAGATTACTTCTTCCGTAGTTGATTGGGAAACACAAGGTCGTAAGGCATTCAATTGGTTCTTCCACGTTTTTTAGTCATTCTTTATAATCCCTTCTAAATCA
Organism: Acraspis erinacei; assembly: GCA_035041075.1. Lineage (NCBI taxonomy): Eukaryota > Metazoa > Arthropoda > Insecta > Hymenoptera > Cynipidae > Acraspis > Acraspis erinacei. Next base: position 49,577,419 of record JAWWLR010000149.1, read on the forward strand.
TAATAAATCGTCAAGGTACAGACAAGATAACCAGCCTTTTCTTCTTAAGAAATTTATTACGGGTTTCATGCCTTTAATAACAATAAATGGGCTTATACAGAGACCAAAAGGCAGACACGTGAATTCATAATATTCTTTCAAGAAATCAATGCGTAAATATTTTCTGCTTTCTTTGTGAATTGGAATTAGGAAATACGCGTCTTTTAGATCTGAATTAGCCATAAGCATCCCGTGTGCGATTAGCTTGCTAGCTGTTCTGATGTCTACGAGTTTAAAATGCGGCGCTTTAATGAATTTATTACACCCTTAGGGTTAAGGATAAATCTATCCGAACCATTTATATCTCTCAGTTTCATGGGGCGAAAAACAGGCTGCTTGTCGTATTCTAACTTGAATAATTTGTTTAAAAGGGTTAATTTTATAATCCACTATGAAATTCAAGACAAACCTATCTTCAGTAATTTGGGACCATGCACCTAAAAAGTTTTTAAGCCTGCCTCCCGTTACGCTTCCCTCTAGTATCTGCCCGGCTGCGACATCTAATACGGAGGTCGATTCTCTTTCCGAGTCCTGTTGTGTCCTGCACTGGAGCGGCTCCTCAAGTGATCGCCCTGCGGCTTAGTCTGGCTCCGCATAATAGTTTTCCTGCTTTTGCTTTTTCCAGAATGTACTTAACACTAGGTATAATACCTGGATTGATAAAGGCCCTATGAACTTTCGACTCACTGTAATGCAGGTCGACTAATATTTTCACGGAATCTCAAAAAGTATTAATTAATAGTAGCTTGTCGACGCTTTCTTCTTTTTCACCCAACAACGTGGTTAGGGCTTAACCTAGAGCTGACGCTGCAGTTCCAATTTTGTTTTGAGTTTCAGTAAAGCCCTTATCATGTTTCTTAGCATTTTACGCTAGAAAAATTTCGACGTCTAGGTTCAGTAGCGGTTCTCCATTATTTTAACAATGTCCTCCTTTTTCAAACCTGATTCTAGCCAACGATTCCAACGGGCAGCAATGTCTGGATGTAGTATCAGTTCTTTACGTGTAGCGGTAGCTGGGCCGTCGCCCAATATATCTAGAACGCTGTTGTCCAGAACGCGCTTCTTCTGATTTCCATCTTTGCCTCCTATAGGAAGAACATACACGTATGTAGCAAGGTAGCATCCATAAATTACGTAACGGTTTTTAAGGGTGGGTGGGTCAGAGCGCCGATGTTATGCTAGGGTAGTAGTCACGTGTTACGCCCTGTTACTGAAGACTGGGTGGGACATGAAAATTAAAAATTTAGCGTTACGTAATTTATGGATGCTACCCAATCAATATTAGACGCTTTGCCTCTATGTGCAAGCTCAATCTATATCATTTGAACTATGTTCTGCAGCTTGTGCAGACTCAGTTCATGTAATTTTTTTGTAGTCGACATGGGAGGCATGGACTGTTTAGGTATCTCAAATTATCAAATTAAACGAGGACAGATTTCGACTGATTAGCTCACGTCTTACGTGTCCAGTCGGAATTCAATTATAGCAAATAGAAAAAACTTCGACTTTATTTGGACCGGAAAAGCTAGAAATTCATTTACTTGAAAAGGAAAGAATTCGCTCACATTACAGTCGGAATATGGCGTCGACTGCTGTGATAAGCTAACACGGTAAAATTTAAAAACTTACCTTCCGAATTATTTTTTTCTGCCAGTCTTCTTTTAGCACTCTGAGAACGTGATAGCTTGAAGATTTATGCGAAAATCTAGAATTTGAGCGCGTATATGATCTTGAACACGATCTTGAGTGAGGAAGAGAACCTGAGCGTGACTGAGAAGGTGTGTGTGAACGTAGGCAAGACTGAGAACGTGAACGTAAGCGAGACTGTGAACATGAGCGAAGATGTAATCGAGAACGCGAGGCTGAGCGTGTACTAGATTTGTGTGTTAAAGGCGGAAACGAGAGCGCGTGTGTGAAACATGTTTGTGTTTTATACCACTCTAACCTCAAAATCTCAAGTTTGACATGATTTTTCGGCTTTCGTAGTATAAAACACTGTTCGATACTTGTGTGAAAGGTGATTTTTAGCACACTTGACTTTTCTTACTCGCTTTGCTACTTTTCTGCGATGTGACATCACGTTGCACAGCGAAATGAATGAAGATGGCGGAGTGATTTTCAATCTCCACTCTAAACTTGTGGCCGCACATCGTGGAGTGAAGTGGTACTGCATTTGAATTATTATCGAGGACAAGGCTAAGTATCATTTACTATTTTGAAGAAGTATGTGCTTTTTGTTGTCTTCGTGCAAATTGTGATAATTGAAGTTTGCTTATAGGAAGTTAAGCGTCAGAGCCTAGCGTGGTGCCGTTTTATTAGGGGATCGTCCTCGGTTTTCCTCACCACAGGGAAAGGGTTCGAAGGCCAGAGTGAGGCTCGGAGGCAGAAGTTGGGTAGGTCATACTGAGGAAAACCGAGGAAAATCCTCTGAAAAATGGCACCACGCTGGTTTCTGGCTCTTGATTTCCCATATAAAAAACAGAAAACACATACATCCTTCAAATTGTAAATTATTACAGATAGTTCAACTAACTACCTCCAATTTAAATCAGTTTATTATCTTCATTAGAACTGAAGATAGTTCAGTCGCATATTTATTTACAAAAAATGAACACTTATTTACATTTTGCAAATTTTTCGACGTCAATCTGTTCAGATATGTTTCAAGTACCACTATGCATTTTTTTCAGATTTTTCCTATTATTTTTTCAATACAAAACTATGCTTCAAAGTTCACTGTCTTTAAAATGTATCAAATTTCCTTACTTTTAATCAGATTTTCAGATCTGTTAGCTACAACATTTTTGTTTGAATACTACTTTTCGGCTCATTAACGTACGAAAATTGCTCCTTTAAAATGATCCCTCTTTCATTAAACTACCATTTTTCTTCACTTACTTTTTCAACGTCAAAGCCAGAGGACTCGAATTTTCTCGCCGATAGTGGATATTTTAAGTTTAATCGCCAGATAATTTCACTTCGTTGATTGCTGAGGGGAAAACCACGAAGCAGTATAAGGAGACCCCACTCCCATGCGGCCTTTGGAAAATTTGGATGCGTAGATTCGGGTTTAGTTAGTTTGCATCGTTCGTAGCGCTTCTTGCGGAAAAGCGTTGAAATACAAGTTTTTCAAATGGCAGGGTCCGTGTAAACAAATAACGTACATGCTTGTCGTCGTTTTGAAGATTTTGTCGTGAAAGAAAATGGACTGTGATAGATATGAGTTGTTTTTTTTATGCAAAATGGTAGTTGTTAAATTAATTGCTGTGTATCCACAAGCTATGTTAGAAAAAAGAAAAAGGAAACAGGCTTGAGAAACGTCATTTCTTTTGCCCTAGCATAGTTATTTCCATGATTTTGGACATCAAATGTCGTGTTCCATTTTAAATGCGCCAAATTGATGAAATTTCGAATGTAATTTATTCAAAGTTCCACTGTTATGATTTTTGTTTATCAGTTACCATGACGACACAATTGCCGTGTTGCAAAAAATCAAGAGTTTCCAATTTTTCCACAAGAGGCGCTACGAGCAATGCAAACTAGCTAAATCCGAATTCACGCGTCCAAGTTTTCCGGGAGTCGGGTCTCCTTATACTACTTCGTGGGGAAAACAATGGACAAAATGCATGGGATTCGGTCCATTTTTGCCCCACTTTGCTAATATCTTCGTAAAAACTGATTTTTTCTATATAAGTGTATTGGGAAATAGTTTTTAAATGTTAGGAACTATTTAATGACATAATAAAAAGATAGTAATTATTAGTTATTACGAATATATTACAGAAATAAAGTTTTGTTTTATGCATTTGGTCCATTCTCTTCCACTCAGCTTTAACGAAGTGAAGTTACCTGATGGTTGAATTGAAAATAATTTAAAGTTTTTTTAAAGAAAATTCTAAAAAAGGAGAGTAACGATATGTGAAAAATGGATTTTATCTTCATTAAAGGTTGAAGTGCAAAGTCGGAAAGCATTATTGAAAAGGAAAAAGAAAGATATGTCAGAGAGGTAAGGTTTGAACGACAAAAAACCCACCTTACCTACTGTTGCTCAAAACTTACCTTCCTACAAAATCTTTCATTTTCTCTTTAATAATGCTTTCCAAATTTGTTGTTCACCTTTTTATTAAGTTACAATCCACGTTTCATATATAAAAGCCATACCTCTTACTCATAATTTTTGAAAATGTTTAAATTAGATCTCTAGATATTGTAAAAAAACTTATTTTCCGTAATTTTTAAAGCAAATAGTTTTAAAAATATGAAATTTTATACTACAGACTTTTAAATTTAGAACTGCACACTTTAAAATTATAACTGCACACTTAAACACTAGAACTGCATGAAGCGTGTCGACTGATAGACAATTTTAGCCCCTAGCTGGACATAAACATCCCTATAGAACCAAACGCACGCCTCAGCTTCTCCACCTCGAATATCTGATGATGTTTAAAAAATCGATTAAATTTACCTTTTTTGTAATTATTGATCGATCCTCAGAAGACATACTAAAACCAGGTTTACTGGCATCTCCACTTATTGGTACAAGCTTTCTTTGGAAATTTGGATTTACTTTCCTCAAGGGCTCAAACATCTAAAGAATATTAAAAAACCTCGATTAATAACCAATGACAATTTTTCATTCAACTAATGAAAAGTAACTTGTTTGAACCATCTGAATTATATTATATCTGATCAAATTACAGGTAAGGTGGTAATTTCACTAAGATGTTCATGAGTTGTTTTGCCTTTCTTGACCCTCATTAAGAGGTAGATGTTCCCTATTTCTGGACAATACCGTAGAAGTTTTTCTATCAGAATCTTTCCTATAAATCCTGTTCCTCCTGCAAAATACAGTTCTTAATTTACTTTACTTATTATAGGGGCAAGATACAAGTTTCAAAGGAATACAAATTCTGATCTGCCCTACATTCTATGAAAAAATTTCTATGAAATCTAAATAAAGTAAATAACAGTTATGACCACGTCTCACGACCGTGAGATGGGTGGTCAGAGGGCACGATGAAATCAGAATGAGAGGTCGGCGAAACCCTCGTGTGTCTTGAGGACGCAAAGAAATCCAAGCATCACAACTTTCTGGAGGGCAATTACTTTCACCGAATAATTTTGGGTACAGTCGTTGCAGCTCCCTTTTGAGGTCTTGCTACATCTCCTCCTTATCCTTCTCCTTAGAAGTAATGTTGTAGTCGGCAGGAGCTGAGAATTCGATGATGAATATAGTTCGTTTGTCGAAGACTTGGAGAAATATGTCAGACCTAGAGGATGCAAAGGAAACTGTCGTTTGAAAATCGCAGTTCCAGAAAACTTGTCACTTTTCGTCTTGGATAAATGACTATTTCCCTCGGAGCGTTCGGCAGGGAACGGTTGCAGCCAACACTATAAGAGCAACAAATATGGTAATAAAGCCCTCCTAGAGCTGCATTATTCATGTAGATAAACGTCAATCCCGCGTGAATTGAACACCCAGACAGTAAATATGTGCTATATGTACTCAGCATGTGTATGAAACGTTCTGCACCTATCACTGGAAACTTCTCAACATAAAATGCAGTCACACTATACTAAGGTGGCAATGAAACCATCCTGGCACGCGAAAATGCAACACTCTGCACCTGAATTAAGCCCTGATGATCTGAGAAAATCAAACGTTTGCGCTTTTGACAAGGACTGGTCTTATACATTTTTGTGAAAGTTTCAGTACATTTTCTTTCCAAGCGGCTCTTAACAGAATTTTTCAACCTCCGCTACCTTTACTTCTGCTTTTAGAAGTGAAGCGTCTAGATGAAATAATGCTTTGTAAAGGAGCAATCCTTTGCCAATGATTTCGTGCTTCCTGACTATTTTTAGTAGAGAATCTCCGCCATTTGCAACGATCTAAGCTGTACTCAGAACAATTCGGTTATGAAGACACTGGAGATTCAGAAGTGTGCATATGCCTTGACGGCGAAATATATGTCAGCGAAACGCTCACACTGAGTGCACGAATCGCCTCAAAGATGGCTTCCTAGACTAATATGATGCCAGAATTATCGCTCTTCACGGAGGATTAATGGCACACATTTACACTCTGTGTCCTTCAGCAGGTTTCAAAACTGCCTTTGCGAAATCAAGCTTTCATAAAAACTGAATATAAACGCAGAGCGCTTCCCCAACCGCTGTATGAAAAATCTGCAGACGAAGGGAAGAGAACGTCAACATCCAGTTACCTCCTAAGACCCAAGATCTGACTAAAATAGATTCCTTCCTGCGTGAGGATATCTCGGAGAAGTCCGACATTTGAAACATCAATTGTTCAGTTTATGGCGTGTCAAAAGCTTTGGCTGATTCAAGCTGAATGCTAAAACTTACGATGGATCAAAAGAAGAAAAGACGCTTGCATCAAGTCAAGAGGAAGATGGTCACATTTAAGCAGCACGTTGTTGACAAAATACGGGTGTTATCTGGCGTAAGGAGAAGTATGCAGATGACGGAGGTATACAAGATCCAGAAAACTCTGGAATTGAAAGAAAACTCTAAAAATATCATTCGCTTCAAGGAGCTTATTGATAAACTCATAAATCTGTGGAGGAATGTCCATCAACCACTGCCCAAAAGGTGAAAAAAGCACTTACGGACACGAAGAACTTTTCCGCTGAGGGACCAGATGGTGTCAAGAGCTTCTGGTAGAAAAAATTTACCTCTACGCACCAAACTTTGGCCCGCAAAATCTCCATATATTTGAAGTCGAAGACGCCCATTCCGCATTTGATCGTGGTAGGACATAGTGAGTTGCATAGAAAGATTGATGCCCCTTCGCAAAACTAGATTTAATGAATGATGTGGAAATGATCGTGTACCAAAAAACAACGACACCTTCCAGAGGGGCTTAGCGTCGTTCAGTGCGACACCATGAGCCCTCTGCACTTTTTTACAACAATTATTCCACTATCAATCGCATTATGCAATTCTTTGGAATGCATTATTTTACTTTATTTGTGTTAATCGATATGGATTCAGAATGCTTTAAATATGATCAAGGGGTGCACGCGGGAGAATAGTATGGACTTTGGATGCCACCATATTGTTCTAATGCATTTCGGCCTGCTAAAATAAAAATCGCATTGAAAAATGTTCTGCAGATTGATATTCGAAATGTAAATTTTGAAATTTTTTTTTTATGGTAGCTTTACTCTGTGAACCATCTCAAGTTATCTATCGATGAGCAGATTCTCCCGACATCCTGCTGCGCCTTTCTTTGAGTCGCGTTGTTCATCCATTTCTTGCCACACAGGTCCGATGGGTTGAAGGAAACTTCTTCCACCAGAAAGTCTTCATATCATCTGGTTCCGGAGCGGAATAGTTCTTCATACCTCTTAATACTTTTTTCACCACCTCGGTAGTAATGGGTGGGCATTCTTCCTCAGGTGCTATCAGGACATAATACAGCTCTCTGAAGCTATTTGTCTTCTCTGAGTCCACGTGCTGGTGGTCGACTGTAACTGGATGGTCTTGAAAGATTCGAGATGGGTCAGAGAGAAACTTTTGGTTTTATCTGACCCACCTCTCTCTCCGCTCTAGACTTCCCTTAGCTTCACATAGTATCCTTATTCTCTCAACAATAACTGCCTGATGGTCAGCAGCTTTGACTTGTTAAGTAAGTGATAACGGATCCGGAGTTTGCGCGCGAACTTTCAAACCTTGTTAGTAAAATTCCTACCAAATGTTCTGTGGTCAATCACACACTGAATGCGGGACGCGTACTGTCTTGCCCACCCCATCTTTATGGTTAGTTTTGTTTTACGGTTTGCATTGGCCAAAGCTCTTGCTGCATTATGCATACAACAATTTATAGTCCAGAGGTCGAATTCCAGTCCAGAGGTTGATTTCAATTAAAATTAAGTTTAAATTAAAACAATAAATTAAATTAAATTAAAGTGGCAGGTAAAATAAACTTTATTTTGATTTAATTCCGATTAAATCAATTAATTCTAGGTCAATTATGTAACAATCCCATGAATAATTGTCCAAATAACTGAATTTAAAACTTTAGAAAATTAGCCAGCCATATGAATGGTTGATTCATCCCTTTGGATGATTCAGGGATGAGTGGGCAGCTGTCATGAATCTGAATGGTGGCAAAAATAACATAACCACAATGCGGTCTCCATTGACAGTTGACCACTTGTTGTTTGTTTATCCTTATTGATGTATCAAGGATTAGCAAGAAAATAAGAACTGGTGTGCTTTGCAGCCAATGGGATAACCTCCATTCAGTCGGAACAACGAGCCACCGATAAATTGAGGCTATTGTGGGGATAAAGAACAGTTATCGACTCAAGTCACTTCAATCTTCAAAACTTAAAAAATTATCTGGATTTGTGAATACCGTCAGGATAATTTTAATCAATTTTCTTATTTTAATTGTAATTCCTAATAGTATAATTTTAATAGAATTATATGGAACCATGTGCATGATAGCATGACTTGATTGTGTTTATGTTCACTTAAATTGAGTACCGGTAATTTCTGAAATTTTTTTGGATTTTCCGTGTACATTTTGAACGCGTCATGTAAATTAAAAATTCGGACGAACGGGACATTGAGATCGCACCCTGCGTGTTATCCATGTCGAAGGATGACCACAGACGACACATGAGCGATAGGGGGAGGACATATCGGGATATTTCGATGTTTTACGGGCTGGGGCCCTACAATCCCTGAGAAGGACAATTTCGGTACCAGAGGTGTCCCAACATCCGGACTACGAATCGGGAATGAACTTGGGCCACATGAATCGCTCAGATGAGCTGCAGGGGGCATTTGAAGAAATAGTGGGGCGAGTTTTACTCCACAAGGGAGAAGTGGGGTCGCGCATTGGTTGTTTGAATCTCCAGCGAATGGTATTGGAAGGCAAGTTAGCATTGGGCCTTTTGAGTCACACCCTCTTCGGTCATCTTCCGGCGCTACTAGCGTTCATACGTCCGTCACAAGTACATCCCCCGTGTTCTGCTATACACGGTCGGTGATGACATGGACCAGTTATACGGAATCGAGCCTATTAAGCTATAGTGGGATCCAGGACTCCGTATACATGCCTAGCCACTACGGGGGTGTACCACGACTGCTCGCTTGTTCTTGTTTATACTGTGACAACGCACAATTGTCCTCAATAGCCAATAATGTTCCGAATTCGCGATCTAATTACTAATACAAATAGGGAATGGGAGGGCAGGCCAGTCGCGGCATCTTCAGGATTCGAGCCAATCCGAACTCAGCCCAGTCAGAACATCATTTAATCCGGCTTACGGTTAAATCAGACCTCTCTGGTCCATAGTATAACCTTCAGTGTTGTAGGGCTATCACCTGGAGTAGGGGCAAACCCTGTGGCGTCTACGGCTTTCGCAGCAGGACCACAGCGATTTAACCCCTCCATTCAGCAGGCCACTATTGAAATGCCTTACTCCGCCTTAACACCCTATTCAACCATTTTTGCACAGCCCATTAAATCAAGAGGGGCTAGGCCCCCTCCCAGTCAGTACTCCCAAACTAGGGCCCACTATAGAACAGTGGATATTATGGTAAAAAATTGGGGAGTCACGTTCAGTCTCAGGCCTGGCCTACTTGGCAACATTTCAAAACGGCTTTTATAATGATGTAAGAAGACATCAATTATCAGTGGCGTCTTGAAGAACAAGTCGGCACTCGTTATCAGGGTCATGAAGAAAGGACCGCTGATTTTCTAACATGCTTGCAGGGTTTATTCTCGCTCAGCTGGTAGAAATATCAGTGATAATACATCGAGAGAGGCGAACTCCTCTCATGAGTCCTGATTAAATGTACTGGTGAAGTTGGTAGACAAATTAGGCGCCAGAGTCTCGTCACTGTCCTGATCGGTTAATGGTGGAAAATCGAAAAATAAAAATAATAAAACCAGTCCACGGACAAATAGAGGCAAGAATCATGGGGAGACGAGTTCCGCGCAGGCCTCAACTTAGCCTTATTTCAATAGAAAGTGTCCACCTCCTGGGCAAAGAGTCCAGCCAAAGGCCGAACCACCTTGTTATAATTGTGGTGGTTACGATCAGATTTGGAGAAAGTATCAAACAAAATGGGCCCAGTTTTGCTATAATGACGGCAAGCATGGCCAGATCAACCGAACTTGTGATTCAGTTCATTGCCAGGGAAACCACTAAAGGAGGGTCGTCCCAGGGTCGACACCACTCCTCTTATAACAAGGCCAACCCTGAAGAAACCCCCTCAACTTCTAGTATTCAACCTGAATTGACTCAGAACTCATCTTCTGAACTGACACCTGAATTTTCTCAGAAGTTACCTTCTGAAACTAAACCTGAATTATCGCAAAAATTAAATTCAGAAACTCAAATTGAAATGAACTTCAATCAATCAATTTCATCTCTTGAAGCAGGGAGGGAGACCTCCCCACCCTCAGTCGTTTCATTGAATTTGGGAATTCATTTTCCCACTCATTCTTCGAATTCGCTCTCTCTTTTTAAATCTGATCCATCTTTGAATGCTGGACTTATCAGACTCTCAGGTATTCACGGGACGAAGGGGCTACTCAGTAAAAATTCACATGAAACTAGATCTGATCGTCTATCAGGGTTTGGTACCAACTCGAGACCCTATGTCAGTATAGAGATAGGGGGTACCAAAATCCATTCAATAGTAGACACAGGTTCATCGAGAACGTACCTGGGAGCAGCAAGGTAACAGATACTCGGTTCGGGTGATTATACGATTGATTAGTCAAAGGCAGGCGCGTTCATAATGGCTAATGGCACTATTAAGTCTGTCATTGGCGAGGCGTATCTGCCGGCTACTTTTTCAGGAACCACTCACTCAATTAAATTTAAAAATAGGCATGAATTTCGCCGAAAAGTTCGGTTTTCTTCACAATTTGCATGATAAACAGTTGTGGTTGGCTGACGAGGGAATCATTAAATTTGCGTTTGGTTCCGCGGACGAGAGCGATCCGGATACTTGCAAAGGCATTGCATGGCTAGATGAAACGGAATAAGTTAGGTTAGACCACTTTTTTTACCATGATAATTAAGCCAAAAACCGATAAGTTATCCATCGCGAAATATTTAGAACATATAATCGACACGCAAGGGAGCCCTCCGATTTGTCAGAGAAATTATCGTATGTCACCTAAAGTATGTGACGCGTTGATTAATGAAGCGAACCTGTTGGTTGAGCAGGATTTAATTGAGCCCTCAAATAGTGAGTGGTAAAGCCCGGTGCTAATGGTCCGCAAACCTGACGGTAATTAACTTTTGTGTATTGATTTTCGATGCTTTAATGAGGTGTCGAAGAAAGATGCGTATCCCATTCCGTTCAAGGCGGACATCTTGTACCGCTTAAATTCCGCTCGATACATCTCAACCCTAGATTTGAACAAGACTTACCACCAAATCCCCCTAAGTGAAGATAGTAAGCCTATCACGTGTTTGCCTACCTGGACGACGTTATAGTCGTAGCTGAAACCTTTGACGCGGACTTTTACTGTTTGGAGCGGACCATTACACGCTTGAGTGAAGCAGGTTTAATGCTTAGCCCAGACAAGTGCAAATTCTGTCAAACTGACGTCTAGTTTCTGGGATTCGAGGGAAATAAAGTTGGTTTGTTGGTAGACGATGACAAGGTCTGCCCCATACTTGAATACCCTCGACCCAGAAACTTTAAGCAAGTAAAAAGATTCGTAGGGGCTACGTCGTGGTACTGGCGATTTATCAAGGACTACGCTCGAATCTGTGAGTCGCTCACTCGTCTAACCAAGAAAAATGATAATTTTTCTTCGGGGGACGAGCAAGAAGAGGCGTGCCAAATTCTGAGAACGACCTTAGCAACATCGTCTGTATTGACATAGCCCGACATCAACTTACCATTCTGCGTTCAAACGGACGCTAGGAACTCTGGGTTAGGCGTGCTTATCGCCCAGGTCCAAGACCAGCAAGAGCGTGTGATCGCATACGCCAGTCGCGTAATGTCGAAGGCGGAGAAGAACTACTCGACAACCGAGAAAGAGTGCCTGGCTTTAGTATGGGCTATCGGAAAGTTTAGCTTCTATCTCGAGGGGTACCATTTTTCCGTGGTGGCCGACCACAGTAGCTTCCGATGGCTGTACAACCTTAAAAATCCAACCGGCAGACTGGCGCGCTACTAGAATATAGTTTCGAAATTTATCATCGAAAAGGATCGATAAACCAAATGCCGGATGCACTATTCCGTATGTTTGAATATGTAGAAATCGACCATATTGCGGCCATGTTGCCTGTCGAGGATGAGTGGTGCGTCAGACGGCATGAGACTGTGTTAAAGTCACACGGAAAGTAGCATGGTTGGAAAGTGCTAAACGGAAAGCTCATGAAATTCCGGAACAACCCGCTATTGGACGACATTATCGACGAATATTATGCCTGGAAACTGGTTGTTGCGAAGCACCTCCAGTCAGA
>JAWWLR010000149.1:49589940-49602519 GCA_035041075.1 Acraspis erinacei
GCGCCATGGACATTCGTGGGAACCGATGTCATGGGTCCTTTTCCCCGTAGTAAGATGGAATATAAATACCTGTTGGTATTCCAGGACTTATTCTCTAAATGGATAGAGTTGGCACCCTTGAAAAAGACCAATGCGTAAAGAATTAATGTGGCTTTCTTAGGCTTTGTTGTCACCAGGTGGGAAATACCTAAGGTGCTACATTGGGACAGTGGTACCGAATTCAATAATAATGCGGTGAACAACCTAGCGGTGGAGTTCGGCATCCACTGATCGTTCACACTCTTGTATCATCCGCCGTCTAACCCGGTGGAGAGAACTAATAGGGTTCTGAAAACCATGATCAGATTATTCACTTGAACTAGTTCCGATTTGCCGACAACACGGCCCTGCATAGTACTAATCGAGTGATCCCAGCGTTTCTCAATTTGGGGCGGGAGCCCCGTCCGCGAAAGACTATTCGCAGTTTAAGTGAGGGGGTCCCAGTTGCCACCACCCGATCTTCAGGTCTGGACAACTCGGATGGCACGATTGGAGCACCTGCGGGAGCCAATGCCAAAGTTCGCAGATCAGGCCTTCGTGAGGCACGCGAAATATTACGATCGGCTTCATCGAGACCACCCATTGAAGGTTGGTGACAAGGTCAAGAAGCTGAGTCTAGTCTGGTCAAAGAAAGGAGCTCATGTGGCGGCAAAATTTGCCCTAAAGTTCAGTGGCCCTTTTGTTTTGGTCGAGATAATCTCGCCCAACATCTACAAACTGGCATCGCCAGAAGGAAGGTTGACGGGCGGTATCATGCCTCCCACGTCCAGAATTATGTAGAGGATCGTGAGGACGAACCAACGGATCCAGAGGAGTTAGCGGAACTGGACCGGATGTTTTTTGAAAACAGCGATTCCGTTTTGGAACAGGAACCTCATGGGGATGAAGGGGTTGCCTGGGAAGATTCTGAATTTAATTTCGACTAGGGACTCGGGAACCTGCATGATCACCCAGAATCAGTCGAGGGCAACCGCATGAGACTTCGTACTCGCTCCTATTCTAACTAGGGCCTATACCCCACTAACAAAGTGTCATTATTGTGGAATCCTCTGCATTATTATTTTGCATGATTAGAAATAAATTAGTTTTAAAAGTACTCTTTAAGTAAGTTAATCAAGTAGCCCTTAAGCAAATTAATTAATTAAGCAGTTTCATCATAGGAACCTTAGTATGCTTAGCATTATTAAATGGATCATAATGGATCATAATGGACATAACACTAGTCTGATCGGAAAGTAAATCATTAAGTCTAGGCTAGTACTCGAAGTAATTTTTCAAAATAATTAAAAATCGTACTTAAAAAGGAATTGAGATTAGTTTTGTGGTTGTTGCTGTTGACAAACCGGTATATGATGGTGTTTGGAATCCGAGGTTGGCAATCAATCAGTTTCAACTAGTAAAATCTTTTTTTTATGTAAAAAAACACAAAGGTGAAGGTGCCGCCTGGTACTCGCCCCAGTGGTTCAAGTCTTGTGAGGGAGGAGTTGTGACGGGGTATTATGGACCCCGCACAAAAATAATAAAACTAAATACTTCACTGTCGATTCACTGGCTAAATGAGCCTAAAGTAACGAATCTCATATTTTACCGTTGTAGCCAACCTCGGAACTCCTGAGTAAAACCTTTCTGAATTGCCTTCTTTTAATTTGTTAATAAACTTACGTTCCATACGCTCCGGTGGAAATGAAAAATGGGTGGACCACCACCCACAAACACGATCGGACAAAATCAATATCAGCTGAGATGCGAAGTCATGGGCTGAGAAGAGGAGGCTTCCCGTTATATGCGCAGTGGATGAGATTCCCGCTACGCACAAGAGTACTGGGAAACACATGACCAATTGGCGGTGGAGAATCGGCGCGCTGACTAGATTCAGCCCCTGGAGCAGCAGCAATGACACGCGACCAGCGTCGTATCGGAATCCATGTAGCGTCGGCGCGCAACCATGCTGCCGGGAAGCCAACTGGCGGCTGTCTCACTCTCTCTCGGTTCCTCTCACTCCACCAACCGTAGTATGATCCTAGGATACTAGAGGCGCTCCGAATCACGTTGGAGGTGAGCGGAGAGGCCACTCTAACAAGTCATTCGTTACTCTGAGCTCACGCAGAACACAATTCTGAACTTGAAAGGAGCAAGACTACCTGGCAAAGGCTAGGTAATTTCAATTGGACTATCCAACAGACGAATCGAAAATGAGAGGGACAAGCCGCAGAGGAAGAAAGCTGCCAGGTGGGTGTAACTTCTTTCGTTTCTGTGTTGGTACACTGTAAACTTAAAAATATTTGTTTCTACGTCGTGTGTGCCTAGTTCAGAAAAAGTAGCATGAAAATCAGTGTTTATTCGTAATCGAATAAGTTGGAACTTATAGTTCAAATTGAATTTTTGGGGTCTTCCACCCACTACGACTCGCTCACGTCGATGAACCTGTAAAGTCAATTGGCCGTCTTTAAGGCACACTGCGTTAGAATGCACGCTTGTTGATATGGTTAAAAAAGGAAATCGGAATAAAATGTCCGTGAGTGATTCGGACATATCTTACAAATTTTGCTACACGGGTCCCCCATGTAAAATATCAGTTAGTGACAATTTCTATCATTAAGATACTCTATCAATAAAATTTTGTATAAAATGTTAAATTGTGATTCGTTAATAAATTACGTTCAACCTAGCATCTCTCTCGTGCGTCACTACTTACCCGCATCCTTCTGTCAAATTGTTGAACTCATCTACGAGTCCAACTCATGAGTAAATCATAGTAAATAGTGAAATCGGCTACGTGACTATGTTAGCGATTTATCAGGAGATTTCCTAATAGTGGGCCATCTTCAAAGTTATCTACTAATTCACAAAATCCCACCAAATTTAAAATACCTGCCAATTTTTAATTTTCAAGTTCAGCGATCTCGTCTTTGTATAAAATTATAATGTGTAGCATACTAAATAAAAATTTAATATGTAAATTATTTAGGTGAAGGCTTTATTATGCTTTCCGATCAAAATTTAGACGCTTAACAAGCTACTTTGCATCAAATTTAGTATTTCTGCATCGATTTAATTGTTATAGTTTACAGTTTTTTGCACAAAATTTTTGTTGAAATCATGATTTCGAAAAAATTATTCGAAAAAAACGACTGAAAAGGAAAATAACACTGATTTTTTCATGATTTGGGTAAAAATCGAACTATACTTTGAAAATTGAGAATTTCAGAGTAAAATTTTTTAGACAAAAAATATGTAAATTTTTTATAATAGACTTTTATAACAGACTTGAAGAGTTTGAAAAACTACAACTACTTTTTAAAAAGTTCTCCTCTACAATCAATTGTTTTCGCAAGAAAGAAATTTTAATGTTCTAAAATTGCTTTTTTATATTTACTCGTAAAGAATTTTTATAAAAAAATACGAGATAATAATAATCTTGAATTTTTTATTTCATATAAATCGATAGGTTGCATATGTGTTCATTTTTATTTTTAAAGAATAAAGGAAATCTGCTCAAAAGTTCTTCGCAGCTAATTATTCAAATTAAGCAAATCAAACTAACAAAGTTGCGGTAAGTTAGATTAAATTATTTCTGTCACCATTCACAGCGGTGTCTTCCTATTGTGACTAGCCGCAAATGTGACATGCCCAATTGTGATATGCCAAAAAGTGACTTTCCACTTGTAACTTGATCCATCTTCGCTTCTCAGGAAATCGATGTTTGTTTATTATCATAATTTATATGTGTGTATTTGTGCAAAGAAATTTAATATAGAAAGACTAAATGAATTTTTCCCAATAATTTTTTACAAATAATTAATGAATTATTAATTCATCAATTACTTGCGAAAAACTGATGGACCTTAAAAATTGAATTTATTGACACATACGCATTTAATCGATTCGTATAAAATAAAAGGTTCGTGTTTTTTATTACGCGCAAGTTTTTTCTGAATATTCTTCACAAAAAATACAAAAGAAAAAAAAGTCAAAAATTCTTTCAAATAAAAATTGAGCTTTTTCAAAAACTATTCACTTTAGAGACAAATGTCCCACACAAAATAGTTTTAGTTTTTCAAAGACTTAAAAGCAGTTATTTAAGTGATTTTTCACAAAAATGGGGGGATAATAGAAGCATAAATTCTTTCGAAAAGAATTATTTTAAATACTGCATATTGAATTCAGTATGAAACGCTTTAAATTACTAAGATTTAAAATTATATATATATATATATATATATATATATATATATATATTGAATTTTTAACAAAATAGTTGAGTTTTCAAATAAAACTGATTTTTTATTAAAATAAATAAATTTTTAACCCAAATAGACGAATTTTCAACAACACAAATTGAATTTATCTCCAAACAGTTGCAATAACAACCAAATAGTTGAAGTTTTAAGCAAAAAAGGTAATTTTCGACCTAGAAAGATGAGCCTCCTAGCACCCAAGATTAATTTTCAATTTAAAAGGCCGAAATTTTAACAAAACAGTTACATTTGTGGAGCAAAACGATGACTATCAAAATAGTAATTTGAACTAAATAGTGGACATTTTCAAACAATTAAAATTAAAATTTAACCAAAATCAGTTGGATTTTAACGACAAAAAGACGAATATTTTAAAAGACAGTTTAATTTTGAACCCAAATAGTTAAATCTGCCACAAAAAAGTGAATCAAGAAACATGAATTTTAAACAAAATATTCGAATTTTCAACTCAACATTTTTTTCATACCAAGAAGAGACTCGTTAAATTATAGCTATTAAACTTTAAAATCGTTAAAATCGTTTAAATATGTTTTATTCAGGTTTGAAAAGAGAAGTGAAATTTCTGAAAAAATAAAATTTTAAAAAAATTTCATGTAAATTTCAGATTCGGAAAATCTAATACACCAAAGAGTCGAAAAATGGCACAGTTCGGCGCTCTGTACCGATTTACGAACCCTCGACGCAGGTATAAAGCAGGTCTACGAGGCGGCGCCGTAACTATATATAGCGGGCGACCGCACCGAAGAAAAACACGATTTGATGCAGTACCTAAAAGCAGTACGGCACTCAAGAGGGATCGGTCCACGGAGGCGCTGATATCCCAAGTGTGAGTGAGTGTACGCCGAGACCCTATAATCGACGTTCCTCTTTTCGACTTTCTGGTGTACTTCAAGTTTCGGGGTATGTGGGCACGAACTATTAGAGACAAAATTGCCAGCTAAGTCGCTGAGACAAACAGTAATAAAAATGATTAATTACCAGTAATAAATACATTCTGTCCTTCATAGAATTGTCGAACATCTGGCATGACTTTAGAAATATACTTTAATTTAAGGAAATTCACTAAAAAAATATTATGAACTTTCCCTTTTCTAATGCTCGCTAAAATTGATTTCACAGCTTCAAGTTTGACAAGAAAGTGACTCGTCGACTGTATGTCACTGTAGTTTTCTTTGCTATTTCACTAAATTTGCAAACGTAATAAGGTAACTTAATTACCAGGGTCAATCCATTTTCTGAATATCATAGTTGCCGCGGGGTCTAGATAGTTGATGAAACTTAGTGACACGTTATTATGTTAGGTCAGTGACGGCTATGGTTAAAATGGTTTTCAAAAACTTAAAAAAAAGTAGGAGGTTACAGGATGTTAAATTTTGAAACCCGACTTTGTTTAAAACACTGTGTCTTCCAAACCGCTGATTGAATTTTAATGATTTTTGCAGGTGCGTATCGTATAGTTTATATGCAATTTTAATGTAATTCAAAACGACTTTAATTTTTTTTAATATAAATATTTCGATTCCTTATAATTTTCTGCGCTAATTAGGAAAAAATTAAATGAGACTCTTTAAGTTTCTGAAATATTAATTTCTTAGTACAGCCACGCGCCCTCAATATCAGGCATAGCCCATGCGCGAATTTAGGTCGGCAGTAGGACATTTACTGTCAGCCCACGATCGGACCGACTTCGCCAGACAAAGTTTGGTAACCAAAATTGGACCATCTTTGGGCAGAACTTTAGCCGAAGGTTGACTCGATGATCGGTATAATACTGACCAAAACAAGCAACCCTACTTCACTCAACAATCGGCCCAACTTTGGTCCAAAATATGGCCAATGGTCTGATGAACTCTGGCAATTTGATTTAAAATCACAAAACCAGTGTGGTTGGTTCAACTTTGGACGAAGGTTGGCCCGATGATCGATGCAATACTGTGATTTATTGACCAGTATTGCAACTATATAAGCATTATGTATAAGCAGAGAGTACAAGCAACCCTACTGCTACTCTCATTAATATTTGTCTCAACATTTGTCTTTGACTTGAGACGTACATTTCATAAAACGTATAGAAAGTCGACGTATGATCGTAAAAAATACTTTTCTTTAAAGCGAAATTATACTGTATAACTTAATAGCCAGAGTAGGACCGTCGGTCCAAAGTCGGGCCGACTTTGGCCCCCCGTAGATCAGCATCCAAAGTTGGGCCAACTTTTGTATTCATAAGAAACTTATGTCAGTCCAACCTAAACAGCCAACTATTGGCCCAAATTTTGCCTGAAAATGGACCTACCGTAGGGGGAACTATAGAAAATTTTTCGTTATTGATTAACGCAGACTATCGGCAGAACTCTGGGGCAAAGGTGGCCCAGAAGTCAACAGCGAAGTAGTAAGTACGCTGTACTAAAGTTTAGCCGACTATTGGTCCAACTTTGGCCCAAACATGGCGCGACCATCGGGCGAGCTATGGAAAATCTTTCATGAACGAGTCATTATTTTGTAATTACAATTTATTGATTTTTTTGTAAAAACCAATTATTATAAAACTAATACTTTCACGCCGCAAATTTTACTTTCGCCTCTCAAATACGGTTCACGGGAAATATATGCTGCTTTCGCCCGTATTTTCAGGGGCAAAAGGTGGCTATTTCGGTCGTGTATGGAATAAATGTACTTTTTATCGTAGCCGCATATAATTATCATGTAGTTCTGCTTTTACATTGACTCAAAATCTCTCTTTTCAAGCAAAGTATGCCTAGGTATATATAATGTTTGATCTCGTAGCAGAAGAGACATGCTAGGGTGTGAGGTCCAACATTATATACTCGGTTAGAACGACTCGAAACGAGAGATGACGCTTGAAAGTGGGGAGGCATCTGGTCACTTGGGTTTGACTCTGATTGATGCGACATATTGACATATCGACGGGCCTTCACACAATTAGGCGCAAAATATTCTATTCTATTATATAGCATCCCGGCCTTCATTTACTGTTGTGAAAGTAAAGTGCGCTTTTTATAAGATAGGTTTTCAGCTTTTAGCACAATGGTGATAAATGTTGAATGTCATACCTATATCCAGCTGACGGACGACAGCGCGTAGTATCAGCGGCACACTTCTGGCTATTTAAACCAATGAGATTTCCCTGGAAATATGTGATATTTCACTAGTTCATTTTAAGAGGGCGTGAAATTAAATAAGAAAGTTCAAAATAATTTTTAGAATGCAACACCTAATTGATTTCAGATTTGTTTAGAGAAAAAGTGAGAATTAAATTTAAAATTTGTATAAGCAAGAAATTATTTACTTTTTATTGTTTGTAATTTTATATTCATGTAAATGGCGTAGAAATGTTAGTTATCTCCTTTCTGTATTCTGTGCTTTGGTAAACAATTTTTCTACTATCAAAATATCTTGGATTCAATTCGCAAAGGTGCGTGCAAGCGAAAAAAGATCGATAAGTAATGTTCTTTAATATACAAAATGTTAATATCTGTTTATAATTTATTTGAAGTTCTTTTCTTTCTTCTAAATGACCTTTGGGTTTCATTGTTGACAGAATGGGTTTCATTCAATACTTATTCTTCTTGAAATTTTCTCTCTGTTTTAAGTATCGGGCCGTACCTTTTGGTTGGAGTCGGTATTCAGGTAGTAGCGTGATATTTCTTTGTTGAGCAGACTCGGACTCTTTTTCCTGCGAATTCTGTGTCAATCAAAGTTCTGGAGAGTCTAGACATTCCGATTCTTGAAACAGTTTAAATCAAGTGTTCTATTCAAGATAATTGAATATTTTTGATTTCGATTCCGAGTCAGTATTTATTTTGACCATTCAGGTGTTTTAGTTACATTCGTAAAATATGTATTTCCTTCTCTTTCGGTTTCAATTAGGTGACTTTCCCTACTCGGGCATCTTCTGATGATGTGGGTAGTGACGAGTGGGATGACGATTTACTTCCGGTTTCGTCGGGATCGATCATTCGGTGAACGATAGTGATCGTAGCTTCCGGAGGTTACATCTGCTCTCATTTTTCAAAACAACAAAAAATTTTTTTGTACAAAGTGCTAAATGTTTTCGTCTTTAACCGGAACGGACGTGACTCCTTCCTTGCCCTAGGCCAGTTCGCGAGTAATTAAGTAACCATATCAAATAATTAACATTATCGACTATTCGTTTTTAAAGAAATATTTTGGCGATAAAAACACTTGCTATTATCAGCTAGGTGTAGTATATCACAGGAATGTGTTATTCGACACAGAACCGATTCCTTAGTTTCGAGGCTAGGCAGTTGGTCCTGAACATAAGAAGACGTAACCAGGATTATGTATGGCAGGATTAAAATGCTATTAAATATTACACACATTTGTACTAGATTCTTGTTTGCTGATTTACGATTCCTGCACAATATCCTACACAATGCTATTACCTCTTCTACTTCAGTTTCAGAAATCAAAGCAAATGCATCCGCGAAATCTATTCGATCTAAGATATACTTACCTGTACCTTATCATCGAAACATTTATGGAGCGAATTCCGTGATATCTAGGATTTGTCAAATAGCTACTTCTATGTATAAAAGGTCTAACCACAATTTTCATTTTTTCGTCACAACGACGACTCGTTTTAGCAATTTCCACGCCGACAGATTTCTAAAACCAAATCTTTCGAAGAAAAACGCTTATTTCTCCTTCGGAAAAACTAGTTCACTGGTGTTATATCCAGATTTCGGTTCTCAGTAACGCCTGGGTATGTATGTTTAGTATTTTGCTCCATTGACCCTTCAAATATTTCTTAAAATATGGTGAAAGATCATTTTCTTTTCGAGTGTTTTATGTTTCATAGTAAAGTACAATACCTTAAATAGATACACCTTAACATTTTTCTAGTCCTAAAATCAAAGAGTGTGTGCACTCCGTGAGCGCAGTAACGAAGACCGGTTTTAAAAGTTTCTGGTGTATTTGAATTTCAGAAATTAATCGCTTGTTTTCATAAATTGAGTTATGAACGTGACTTGAGTCCGGGTTAAGATTAGCTGAATTTAATTTCACTCCTAAATTTACGGTTTAAGATGTTAAGTCGTATATATTTTAAAAGGTACTGTAAGTTAAAAAAATCAATTGTAAACTAATATTATGCATTTTCGCTTTTTTCAATGTCTAAAACATTGCATTTTGACTTTTTTCAAAATTTTTAAAGGCAATGAAACTTTTGTGCTACACTGTTGCATGTTATATTGCTAATTTTAATGCATTCTAGACTACTATAGAAATACGCTATGTCACTATGCACGAAATTTACAAGTCATAATTACATCCGTATATTATTCATCAGTTGGAACGTTTTTCAAGTGAAACTCATTCTCATTATATATAATGATAAATACCTACAAAACTGCTCGTAAGAATGCATTAGAGTCTAAATAATATGTGTTATTCGATAATATGTGTATCGATTTTGGGGTTTCGATGGGAAACCATACTCTAATCAATGCTCTAACGGGAAAACGTTAATTCATTACACCAAATTTCAATACAATATTTATTAATGTTTAAATATTGGTGTAGCTATTTCATCAATGATTTTACGTAATTATACACTTTCTACGTTTTTTTCTAAGCAGGAGTGCTTCATGATACGTTTACCAATGCGGAACCTGTTGCAGATCGAATAATTTCTCTTTTTCTTTTAGTTTTATGAAGACTTTTGTCAGATGCTCGGGCTTCCGCCTACCCTGCTCGTGATGGTTAATATTCCATAATAGAAAAACAGTACCGCGAGTATAAGTTTTGGCGTAACTTTTTTCATCCTATTAATTCTCTTCAAACTGGTAATTTTTCAGTGTCATATTAGGAAAATATAAATCAAATTTTTGTATAATAGTTGTATGTAAATTACAGCAATTTACACGAGGCAAAGTGACACTTAGGAGCCGAACGTCGCATACTATTTTTTATCACGTCAGTCAGTCATAATGGCAAATAGCTTGCATAGAGTTTAATCTAAAAACCCGAGAGTGACCTGATACGGAGTCCGGTAATGTGCATGAGGTTAGAAGTCGATAATACAACACCCTAAGTACCCTAAGTATGCTAAATAAGTACCCTAAATACCCTGAGTAAAATGGTTCCACCTACGCTAAAAAAAGCTATTTTAGACATCGTCCACAGTACCTAGACTCCCACTTATTATGGCGATGTGATAAAATCTAATATTTTAATTCAATATATTTAAATTTATAAAAACTGTTTAATTTGTATGGGTATTAGATAAGATAGTCAAAGTTGAATTAACATCATCATTTGAGGAGAGGCACCGCAGCAATATTAAATTAATAATTTCCCGGGTTGTTACTTAACATTTTACTTGTTTATCTTCCAGTAAAAAAGAATTAGAGTATATATGTATATGTGCCTCCATGCAATACTCTCCAATCTAGGGTTAACAGTCTAAACTGTCCAATCTCGTTTCATGCTGTACCGTAGCGCGACGTACTTATAACGGAGTTATTTGCCAACACAAAACGAGATTGGAGTGTTTAGGCTGCTAACCCCAGATTGTAGAGTATAGCATGAAAGTACCGATATGCTAATTTTTACACAACAAGTTATGCATTCGGTGCAGTAAAAATAATCAAATTAGCCGTATAGTTTGAGCAGAGCGAAAAATATTTGTGGGTTGGCATCCGAAAAAAGTAAAAAAAATAAATAAATTTTGAAATCTGTTAATATCTTTTATTTCCTTGTTTGATTTGAATATTAAAATTATAGAAAATTTCAAAAAATTTCCTTATTGCTTCGAAAATTTTGAAATTTTTGTTTATGTACTGTTTTGCTAGTGAATAATAATCAAAAATTATAAATTGAAAAAAAATGTTTGCTCAATTTCGAATTTTTCGAAAATGGCCAAAAACATGATTTTTGGATTGAGGCATATGCACACATTTTTGAAAAAGTTGAATATGCTGAACATGAAATATCTTCAATGAAAGGAACATACCGTAATTTTCTTTAAAAAAACATGTTTAGTGATGTTTCCAGCGTTCAAAAATGGTGAATTTAACGTTTTTTGAGCGATTTTGACAACTTGCCTAGACCAAGCTTTCAGAAGCAATAAATGATGATGCCATTACGGCAAAAAGATATTTTTGTAGTAGATACTCATATTTTTTCTGCTAGAATTTACCGAAATTTCACTCGGTCCAACTTTTGCCGATTTTATCGCTGGACGTTTCTTATTATCAAATTAAAGAAGTTATTTGAAAAACATCTAGAAATTTCAAAAATGAAAGTTTAATGATAAACTGAATTTACCGAATGTATGTTCGGCGCATTTACCAACAAATTCTTAAAAGAAACATCTTATTTTCCCTTTCTAAATTCCACATGGGTCAATTTTAACAATTGAGATTTTAAAAAAATACAAAAGTTTCTTAATTAATAGTATGTTTAATTGAGAGGGGACATGATTGATGACCACTCATATTTAAATAATAATAAATTGATTTTGCATAATTTTAAGTATTTTTTGTAAGCAACTATCACTATTCAAGGTCTAAAATCTAGCCTAGTAAATATACTTCTTGAAACAGATCACAAGAACACTAATACGAGAAACAACATTACTTAAATTAAAGAAATATAGCACTTAAAATGTTCTATAGTAACCACCTGAGCCGTGGTTACGGTTCAAATTTTACCGTGATTTTGCTGAGAAAAGTGCAGTTTTTCAGATTAGTACCCGCTCCCGGAGATATCTCGCGGTTGTCCTTATGACAAGCTTTTAATATATTATTTATTTAGGTAGTTTCCCACGGTATTCCCCGCGAATACATCTTCGACAAAGGATTCCTGTACCAAGGGTTTCTGCTGAATGCATTTGTTATTTTTAGAGGAACTATTATATATTTCATGAAGTATTTCTTTAATTATATTAATTAATAATTGAAATGTGTAATTATTTTGTACTAGAGTTATTTCTATTTGATCTAATTTTTCTTTTCAAGACCTTTAATAAAATCAATTCTTTGGGAAAATAAATGTTGAGAATTGTAATTTAGATGACGTCCTGATCACGAAAGCTCTTTGTACCGATTTGTGATTAAGCTACTCCCAGGAGTTCTCTTAATTAATAAATAAAAATAAGAAATAGAATTATTTGCTTCTTTTTCACTAGTGACCTTAATTGAATCCTCCAGCTAGTTGAAAGTATTGCTAAATTCATCCATTTTATCAGATAGAACGATAGCTAGGATATCATCCACATACTGTTTGTAAAGAATAGGAG
>JAWWLR010000149.1:49657303-49669055 GCA_035041075.1 Acraspis erinacei
CTTTCAACACTCATGTGAGAGATTCTTGAGGAGTACGAAGTTGAAGTTGAGTGTCATCGCAATTTCGTTAAACATCCTAATCGAAAGCTGATACGAGACTGGGAACTAAAATAAACGGTGTTTGTGACAAAGCTGGGTAGCTTTGCGGTGAACCAGAATCATCCTCTTTACTTAGGAAAATATTTTGATTTTTGCAGAAAGAAATTAGCTAAGAATTTCGTGAGGAATACATTTGAGCGACCTGGTGAATTCTTTGGAGCACCCGATTTGAGGTTCCACCATAAGAAAAGCTTCCTGCTGAACTTAAACTACCTTATTCTCGTTTCTATTCGTAAAAATTTTTTATTCCGTTTTCATCTCGGTATCGTTACTTCTAAAAAAATTAAAGCGACATTTTTCTTATTTCGTTTCTATTACACAATAACGAAATGAAACAAAGCTGCTAAGTGACTTTCATTTCGTTAGGTTCGGATCGCCGATTCATATACAATCACAGTAATATGCCACAGGAATATTATACGACCTCTCGCAACTGCACTTTTTATTTAAAAATAATCACCACACACCCATACGAAAAAGAAGTTTCGGAAAGTATTGGATCCAATACATCTTTTTCGTAAGGGACACCTTTTTAGTCTCTAGCTGATATATCTGCACTGTTAAAAATGTTTGCAATTTTAATATAAATTTAATATACATTTTTATATTAAATTTAAAACATCAATATACGAAATCGCCATTAAGAGACTACGTATATACCGCATATTTACCATTTATTAGAGAAGATAGATATTTGCAATTTACACAAATTAAAAAGAATTTTGAAAGTAATTTTCAATGATATATAATGAAAAATTATATTTGTTTCTAAATAAATATAAATAGCACTTGCTTTAAGTGAAAAAATCCAAATAAGAAAATTATTACGAAACCTAGCCGTCAAGAATCTGTACTCGCATTAAAATTCTAACATTCACAACGAATTTGAGAAAAAATTCCACCCTTAGGTTGCACTTTAATTATAATTAAGTGTTTAGTCGGAGAGTTTAAGGTTATTACTTTATTTTTTAATATTGTATAAGTTGTGAAGGCATCAAAGGACTTGGTATTTTTACGCCCTCTGTTTTACCGACTTTAATATACATGTATATTATAACAACTCTTGCGGCATTGTGGGACACAATGCAAAAAGGCCCCGCTATAAAACCTTCGGCGACTACATAGGAAAAGTAAAACTATAATTACCTGCAATAAAAAGTAGGGCGCCAGACACCAATCCAGTGTCGCTCAAAGAGAACAACACACGCTGAAAACCTGAGGATAATAATTTAAAAGAAAACTTTACTATTCTTGATTTTCACAAAAATAAGCCCGAAATTTTATCCAGCTCCGGATAGAAGGATTCCGTGGGGGCGAAAGAAGCTACATACTCTTTTTATTTTGATTTTATAATACGTATAAATAGTAATTTATTAAATTTTATAGAAAAATTCAATTTAGGTAATTACAAACAAAGAAGGGGGGTCACATCCCAAACCACGCTGACATGGCGCCATTTGCCGTTTTTTAAAAGTATTTTAAACGGAAGCTTGACTTTTTTCCGATAAAAATGTTGTTTGGCACTGTGGGACTGAAAATAGTTATGTAGTTATGCAAAGATATCCGAGCGAAACCCTACCTCGTGCCCTCGGACAGGTCGGCCAGTCCAGCCGATGCACCGACCGACGGTGTTTCGCTCAAATTCGATTCATTCAAACATACTTTTCATTGGTACAGAAACTTTCCAAAAATGAATTTCAGCGGTTCTTAATCCATTGAAAATTTGTGCATATAGCTATAAACAAATTAGGGAAAACAAGTATTTTTTAACAGAGCGTTCATCCCTCGCCCCTCCGTACAGTTTTTTTAAAGGTTTTGGTGTATATTTTCATCATTAAGGTCACATAAAACAGACTTGTGAAATTCTTAAATCAATTAACAGTAGTTTAAACTATTCATATAAACAAATTACTCAGGATTCGTCCTTTCTTTGGCTGCATTAAACTTGGTCGCGTGTATAGCCGAAAAACAAAACACAACCACGTACATAGATTTTCATACGTATCTCATATTTTCCCAAGAAACAAAAGGCAATCGCATAGACTGTTACTTGTTTCTTGGATTCAAGAATAATGTTTCACTGCGTTACTCTACTCTGACTTCAAGTGTCCTGAAATGTAAAAGCAGCCAATGTGTAGTGTTTAGTATTTTTCTGTGTGTGTCTTCTGTAATTTCATTTGTTTCATTTTTGCTGTCGACGCAAAGAGCAGATCTCTAAAGAGCTTTCATGGTCATGTAGCGCTGACCATGTCTTTGATGCAAAGTTTTCGCAGCAGTTATGCAAATCCTTTCCGCAACGAGAAACATGTAAGAGGAATTGATCTGAGGCTTGTAACGGAAAATCAGCAAATAGTGTTTTCTGTTTTGCCGAACGGCAGTAAAATATGTGGTGCTTGTAGAAAATAATGTAGAACTCTTAATTTACCGCCATTCAGACTTATAGAAGAGCCTGTTATTAATGTAGAGGAAGAGATAAACGAGGACACAGATTTTTGCTTGCCAATGAGAAATCAAAAAGAAGCATGCAATGATGAAAATCACTTAGCGCGTCTCGAAGTCCTGAATCAAATAAAAGAAAAGCTAGAGCAGAAGAGCACAACATATTCAGAAAAGATTTGTCTACTCGCCCTTGAGCCTAAGTCTCGGATTTGCAGACAAATCATGCGAGAAAATTGTGCATCTGAACGTGAAAACAGAAAAGCGTAAGAGTTAGTTGCCAAAAGTGTAGTTTTCACTTTTACGGAAGCCAAGCGAGAACAAAAATTGGCAGAAGAAACTGAAAATTTTGTAATAAACTTCTACGAAGATGACGAGACTAGTCGACAAATGCCAGGTAAGAAACATTGCACATCTGTCAAAAAAATACACGGTACTCGTGAGCAAGTACAGAAGAGACTGATTCTGTGAAGTTTGGATTTTCGAATTTTGCACAACTAAGACCAAAGCACTGTGTTTTAGCTGGAGCAAGTGGAACTCAGAATGCTTGTGTCCGCGTTTATCATGAAAACGTAAAGTTAATGTTGAATGCCACTGATATTAAACATTTAACTGAGAGAACTCACAGACAATTGTCAGGTTATCATGACTGCCTTGAAGAAACTATGTACAATGGACCCACTGACGCTTGTCATTTTAATGAATGCGAATCTTGTCCTGACATTGCGAATTTTAAAACGTACCTGACTGATCTATTGGACGTGAATCGGTTCGACCCAGTAACATATCAGGCTTGGCAGCAAACTGATAGAAGCACTTGAAAGACGGAAATAGCAGACACTTTCGTAGAGGCTCTCTGCACTAAACTTAAACAGCTGAAACCTCACGCATTGTATGCCAAACAACAAGTTTTGTTTCTGAAGCATTTTAATGTTATACTAAAAGAAGGAGAGTACTTAATTTTGCTTGACTTTGCTGAAATATATACTTTTCTCATTCAAAATGCTGCACAATCTTACCATTGGAATAATAATTAAGCAACTATAACTACAGTAGTTATTTGTTACAAAGATGGAAACGAACTGAAGCTGTCATAACAATGTACCTGTGCACGCATTCCAAAGGTCATCAACGAGTACCTCAAGAAGAAATTCAGCGGTGTTAACAAAATTTATTATTTGACAGACGGAGCTGCGGAACATTTTAAAAATAAATATGCCTTCATGAATCTTCTAAATGAGAAAAAAGATTTTGGAATTTCTGCAGAAACACATTTCCAGACAATTGCACATGGAAAAGGACTGGGTGACGGGATTGGTGGAAATTTGAAGACTTGCGGCAAAAGCTATCTTTCAGCGCTCAGCACAGAATCCACTCCTAACTGCGATGGAGTTATTCTAATAGACTAAGAATTATTCAAAGGAAACAGTAATTCTTTTCAGTTCGAAAGAAGATCACATAAAGATGACCAAAAAACTAGAAACTGGATTTGCTGAAGCAATTACAATTCCCGGCACTCTAAAATATCACGCCTTTATTCCAAATAAGAACGGACAATTGCAACTGAAAAAAAACTTTATTCACAACAGAACATGATCTATTTCCGAAGACAGTCCAAAAGTCTCAAGTTCAGAGAAGCAAACAAAGCGCGTAAAAAGGCGAACTAAATAAATTATGATGAATTTCGTGTAGTTTCGCTGGAGAATCATGCATACAACCAAGTTCCCGGTAGGACTGGCCAACCTGTCCGAGTGCGCGAAGAAGGATTTCGTTCGAATATCTTAGCATAACTACATAACTATTTTCAGTCCCAAAATGCCAAACAACATTTTTATCCGAAAAAAATCAATCTTTCATTTAAAAATACTTTAAATAAAATAAAAACTGCCCGAAAAGTAGAAAATGTGAAATAAACATTTTAAATGGCTGATCTTCTGATTTCATGTTCTTCAGGTGGACAAAAATATATATAAGCACAAAGTTTTTTCTATTTTTTGAAGGTACCAACTGCTAGTATTTACAGTAGGTTTCTTCCATGTTGATAGTATGCGGGTATGGCAGTAAAAGGATGTAACATTGTCCAGAATCAAAGAACCATTACTTTTAAAGACGAACAAAAAATAAAGTGTTTTATTTTGCTGCTGCCCTTTGTATATATTACAACGATTAATATGCGTTCCTTCCTTAAAAGTAATCCTTCTCTTATTAGAAGAAAGCACTTCCCTGATTATTCTCTTGATAAGTAGTTGGTATCTAATATAATATACAATAAATATATTATAAAGCTTAGTAACTGACGAATACAAATTCTCACACCAATTATTTAACCTTTGACAGTAAAACATAAATAGTGGGATTTTAGGAAATAGTGAATTAGAAACGAGTAGAATCTAGTAGGCTAGAAGGACAAGAAATACTTAAAACGGAGAAAGAAAGAATAGATAGAGAAAAATCAGGAAAAGCAAGATTAGGTCGCAAAAGACTACGAATAGAGATAGAAAGGCAAGAAAGAGAAAACGCGAAAATTAAATATGCAACTTTTGAAATCGATTCTTTCTAACAAAATAATAATGAATTTTGGAATGGTGTAGAAGAATTAATTAATTTTGAAGAGAATAAAAGCGATAAAATGAAAATAAAAGAACTTTCAGTATAGATTAAAAATTTTAATGAAAAGATGGATAGAATTTTAAATACAACGCAAAATTTATTCAATCAAAGTAACAAGTCACGATATATACAAAATACGGTTCATTTCGAAGAAACAAATTTAGAATTTCATGAGCAAAAACACTCGTTAACAGGTGTAAGAAAAAAATAACAATTATGAAAAGTCAAATTTGCCTCAATTCAGAACCCTTTTCAAAGTATGTCAAATTGGCCCATTAAATTAAAAAATAATACTGAAAAAAGTCCACGCTATTTCTTGAATAGTTTAATTAAGTTCAAAAGAGGGTAAAAAATTAACGAGGTCGATATTTTAGAACATTTAGTCACGGTTTTTGACGAGGAAGCATTAAATTGGTACCAGGTTAACCGAGATAATTGGCCAAATTTGTACCAAATTATCGAAAAAATTTAAAGATGCATATTTGAATGAAAGATACTCAGAAAATATAAAAAATGAAATTTTGTAACCAGAAAAAAGATCAAGATATTCACTCGTCCGAGCCTAGAATGACAGTTAAGAAAAAGTTATGAAAATTTGAATATAAAATTTATATTACAAGAAACGCTTTTTCGAATTTTTCGGAATTAGAAATTTTGGAACGAGAATGGGAAACAGAATTGGCAAAAGCTAAAATTAGTGGTCAACAATTAAGCATTTTCGATAAGGATGATAATAAAAATAATAAAAGGAAAAATGATCAAGGAAATTATGAAAGTCAAAGTAATATTGAAAATGAGAATGAGAATAGAGATAAAAAAATAAAATTATAATCAAAATAAACAAAGGCAATTCATACCTAGGTATAAAAATAAAAAATAGACAATTTCAACCTAGATTTCCAAATCGCAATCCTAGATTTTTTAATTCAAGTTTTAAAAACAATAATAATTATTATCAAAATAATTCTGGATTCCAAAGAAATCCACGATTTAATAATCATTATATTAATTATTGTTTCAGAGATCAGAACCCAGCCGGCAAATTTTTAAATGCAAATATCCGCAAATACCAGCGCTTTTACACAAAGCCGAAGACAAAAAAGAAAATAAAGGATAGAACAAAAATTCAAATCACGAAAATAATAAGGATAAAAAAAATGGA
Organism: Acraspis erinacei; assembly: GCA_035041075.1. NCBI lineage: Eukaryota > Metazoa > Arthropoda > Insecta > Hymenoptera > Cynipidae > Acraspis > Acraspis erinacei. The sequence continues at coordinate 49,663,611 of JAWWLR010000149.1, forward strand.
AACAGATCCATATAAAAAAATGCTCTCACCTGAGACTAGTCTTCTGTTATATATCCAACTGCTGAAAACTGCCCGCCTCCTTAAGAAATGGAAGGAGCTTCCGTTGTTGCTTTATAATATTGTTACAGGAATAATCAAAATTAGTTACATGCATTTTTTTTAATTCAGTGAATAATGCACTAGGTCCTAATAAATAGGCTACCTAGCAAGTTATTGTTTTTTTCGATTGCAGTTTTTTGCCACTCCACATTCAACTCCCGTAGAGTCCTCAGTTCACTATCCTTCTTATCGTTCTCCGCTAGTAGAATTTCCTTGCTGGCAATAGATTCTTCAAGTTTTCGTTTCAGGTCTCTTATTGCTTGCGTCAAACACGTTGATGTCGCGTTGAGATTCTTGCTTGCAATAGATTCTTCAAATTTTCGTTTCAGGTCTCTTTCTGCTTGCGTCGAAAACGTTCGTGTCACGTTGCGATGCAAATGTTGTCCAAACATTTTGCACTTATTGAACTGCTCAGTCTTCGCAGCATTCTCTTTATTTTGAATTGATCCCAATGGGCTTCTCTTAAACTTCGGGCTTCCAGATACGCTTGCAAGTTCTTGGGGTTTCATATCATCATTTTCTCGTAACTTTTTCAATTGTTTCTTTAGGAAGCCTTGCGCCTGATTTTCGTCTGCCTGCAATAAAAAATTTAAGAATTTAATAAAATCTCCCAGAAATTTCACCGATTTCCTACGAATAATACTAACATAAAATACAGTTGTACACAGTTTTGAGTTTAGTTTTCGATTTTAACTAATTTTTTTTTAAATAAATGATCTACTTCTAGTGAAAAAAGCTAGTATGTTACATTATAATGCTAAAATATATTTTTTTTCAATAACAATAGCGATTTTAGAATAAAAGCACTAACACAACAAAAAAGTGCTTAGAATGGGAAATCTTATTTGAAATGTATGCAGCTTTTATATGGAAAACGCAAGCATACACTACAATTATTACAAACTTTTATCTCCTTTGAAGTTCAATAATTATTTACCGTAAACATCGATTTTCGGTACAAAACACCAACCAAACCGAAAATTATAAATGTAATGACTGGAATGATAATATGTGTATGAAAAATCTTATGACTTTTTTACATTCTCATCAGAGAAGGTGAATTGTGAAGGTGATTTAGGTGACTTTCCCAGTTTTTGTGTCCTAAACTAAAGATCAAGTTCGTTAGCCACCCATTTTGGATCAAAATTCTAAAAGTGAGCGCATTTTGAATATTTTTGAGACCACTTTTTTCAAAATTCAAAAATGCTCTTTACGGATATTCATAGCGTTCAAAAATTCGAACAATTTATCCTAATGACTTTTCATAAAACCAAAAATTATCAGGGATATAGCATTTACAAAATTCCAAAAACATGAAAATAACGGAAAATCCGAAATTTACATTACAAAGATGAGGAGACAACAATTGTGCATTTGTAAAAGATTTACAAATTTGTAATGACTCACTTTTTTGTTTTAATTTCTTTTTCGTCTAGTGTGCGGGGTTTCGAAAAATTCAATTTTTTATGTTTTCAATTTTATTTTTTTATGATTGAAACCAAAAACAGAACAATCGAAAAATTATTCATGATAAATTAATTCATTTTTACGTTCTCACCAGAGAAGGTATTAGATTTGTAAAATTTGACCCACCCGCTTTTTCTCAAATCTCCACGTTTTGAAACTCCTAAATCCGGAAAACAGAATTTTACTAATGTATCTATCTGTCTGCCTGTGTGTGTATGTACATATGTATATAAGTACTTCTGTCTCTCTAAATGCACGATAACTTTTGAAAAATTTAATCTATTAGATTGGCCTTTGGTACTCTCTTTTATTGTCCTAAACTAAAGGAATATTTCTTTAGCTAGCCATTTTCGATACAAATTCAAGAAGTGAGCACATTTTAAACAGTTTTGAGACGACTTTTTTTAAATTCAAAAATTCTCTGCACGGATATTCATAGTATTCAAAGCGACGAACAATTTACCCTACTGACTTTTTTCAAACCACCAAAAATTACCAGAGTTATATCATGTACAAAATTCGAAGACGCTTGGAGAGACTCTTTTTTTAAATTATTAGGAAATAATAAAAAAAGGGCACAAAAATTGTGGTGTAGAACAAGATGCGATAGAAAACTCACTTGGCAAAGTCTGGGTCATTGAGGTTAGTGATATAAACTAGAAAATTGCAAAGGATCAAATTTAATTTTTGAGAAACCGGCAGAAGTTGAAATAAAATATTTAATAACAAATTCTTTTTTAAGAATGTGAATTTTACATTCATGGAAATGATATACAATTTCAGGCGCAAACTTGAGTGCCAAACACCAGATAAATTATGAGAATGTGTACGTTAAAACCGAAGGAGTTTCAACAAAAGAGAATTCACAATCACCAAATTACTGTTGTCGATTCTTTGACCTTTAGTTTTAAAAAGCCTGTGCACAAGTATCGGGAATATATAACGAACGAGCGCGTAACGCGAGGTAAATACATTATCAAGCGCGAAGCGTGATAACGCTCAAACTTGCAGGTGGAGCGAGCAACACATGATATGAAGGATTGCAATAAATGAATAGACAACCATACAAAGTGCAATTTGTGCTCTGCGTAAACTGAAAAAAATATTTCACATTTTTTTAAATCCAACTTCTGTTCACACGAAACGTGACATGGATTTCAAAATTTGGGAAATTAAATGAGAAGCACTGAGATAGAGGCATATAGGGAGCAAAGAGTACTTTTCTTCACGCTCATAGGGCACTTTTTTCGTTCTTAAAGGGTATATAATTCATAATAAATTTATAAGACTTCAAATTATTTTCAATTTAATTCAAGAGAATTCAAATAAAATGGAGAAAATTTCTAAATTCAAATTCGAAAAATTTGACCAACATTCAAAGTGAATAAAAAAAAAATCAATGAACTCAAAATAATTTAAAAATATAAAAAAACCTCATTAGTTCAGTAAATTTGAAATACGCTTACAAAAATTGAAGGGAAATTCAAAAGAATTTGATGAATTGCCTACGAATTCAAGGTGAGGTTAAAAGAATATAGGATCAATGAAATAAAAACTTTGGAGAATTCAACCAAATCCATTGAATTAAATTATATAATAGAATAGAATAGAGACCGCCTTCTGCGTTTTCACCGCAAGTGTTTTCGCATATTCTTCACACGCAGGGATGCTTTTCAGGCTATTAACCAGTGAAAGCTTGGCACCTCCAAGGGCGCCAGTGATAAGGACTTCTTCTTCGCGACAATTGACTCTATTTTTTTAGGAGCTTTTAGCGGAGTGATATTAAGGTTAATGCCGTAAGAATCACAGGGATGGTAATAAAGCACTCTTACAAGTGCAGCAGCCTCCTCCTCTGTTTTGTAGAGAAACGCTGCTTTGCCCACTTCTTCATGCTTCCTGACCATTTTAAGAAGAAGATCTCTTCCATTTGCGGCTCTATGTACTCTACCCAGAATAATCCTATTGCGAAGACATTCGTGATTCAATATTCCGTGACCACCTTGACGGCATGAGATGCAGAGACGCGGAACAGAAGACTTAAGATGCATACTTTTGTTTATGTGCATAACCTTTCGCGTCCGGATATCAAGGGATCTGAGCTCGTTCTTCGTCCATGGAACCACTGCAAATGAATAGAGTAATACCGCGACGGCAAGCATGTCCCTTGACGATACGTTGTTCCCCGCCGAGAGTTCCGCAGACCAAATCTGCCGGATGACACGTTTATATCTGCTTCGAAGAGTATCCTTTATAGATGTTACATCCTAAATGCGGCTCTGCGGCACTCCCAGTTATTCATAAGTTTCTCTAAAGCAATCGTGCCGTACAGCGCTTCTATCGATGAGCTCAGGGCCTCCAGAAGTGCCATTAAGTTTTCCTCACTTCAAATAAACCTGGGCGCATTTTTCCTAACACAAATTCCATTCCTATTTCCTCAGTGTATAGTTTGACAATCCCGAGAGCTAGATGTAGTGGCTGTTTATTTTTAGCATATATCTTAAGATCATCCATGCAAAATACATGAGTGACCTTGTGCTTTCGATTTGCCGCAAAGGTACCGCTGGGAATGGGGAAATGCTAGAGATAGTGGTAATAATGTGAGGAAAAAGACGAGTGGGCTCATGGAGTGGATGTGAAAGACACCTATCTGGAAGATGACCTTGTTATTTGTCACACGATTTTTTCCAGATGAGATAGTAAATCTGGTTTTCCAAAGTGGCATCAATCTCTCTATGCACCTCTCAATTTGCGGATGAACCTTTAAGCTTTCCAAAAGACAGATGATAAGTTTATGAGAGATCGAATCGAAAGCTTTCCGGTAATCAATCCAGGCCATCGATAGGTCACGCTGGTAGGATGCTGCATCTTGGCAGACACATCTATCGATAAGCAGGTTCTCCCGACATCCTGCTACACCTTTCTTTGAGTCGCATTGTTCATATATTTCTTGCCACACTGATCCGATTGCCCGAACAATTCTATCATTTAGGAAAGCTGTGAATATCTTATACAGTGGGTTCAGACAAGTGATGGGTCTGTAATTCTTTGGTTCAGCTAAGTTGACATATGAGGTGAAAATGCGGGCCAGATGCTGATGGGTTGAAGGAAACTTCTTCATACCTCTCAACAGTTTTTCACCTCCTCGGTAGTTATGAGTGAGCATTCTTCCTCAGGGGTTGTTATGAGGGCATCACACAACTCCTTGGAGCTATTTATGTTCTCTGAGTCTTCGTCCAGGCTATGTTGCACTTCGTAGACTTCTCTCCAAAATACGTCGACCTCCTGTGGTTTGGGCGGGTTGTCGAAAGTAACTGGAGGGTCTAGGAAGAGTCGAAATGAGTCAGAGAGAAACTGTTGGTTTTCGCTGACCCACCTTTCTCTATGCTCTAGACTTCTCTTAGCGTCAGATAGTAACCGTATTCTCTCAACAATGTCCTGCCTGTTGGTCAGCAGCTTTGACTTGTTAAATGTTTGATAACGGATCCGCAGTTCGCGTGCGAACTTTCGAACCTTGGCGGTGAAATTCCTGCCAGATGTTATATAGTCAGTCAGACACTGAATGCGGGACGCGTACTGTTTTTCCCAGCCTATCTTTATGGCGAGTTGATGCATTCGGCTTTTCATCAATTTCAGCCAGATCTTTAGGCTTGGGAAAAACCTGGATGTTGATGTTTCTCCGGGTCATAAAGCATCGTTCATCCTCTATCGGACGCCTGCCCTCGTTGGGGCTTAGTGTCACCTCTCTTTCTCTGCTCCCGGCTTGTTCTGGCTCTGCTAGAGTAGGCGCTCCGCTTAAATAGCTCCTTTTTTGGAGTACTTGGGCATGGTTTTGCAGACGTTGATGCGAAAAGTGCGATAGCTCTGGGTGTTTCTCGCACC
>JAWWLR010000149.1:49850247-49862236 GCA_035041075.1 Acraspis erinacei
AATAAAGCAGTTTTTATCATTTCCTTATGACACACATTTATAGAAACATTTACAGGAATCTTCAAATTCACATTTTTGTAGGTTAAAAAAATGTTAACAATCCAATTTCGTTTCATTCGGCGAGATACTTATTTTGTACAAAAAACAATTCTCATCAATTCCGTTTGGTTTAGTCCCTTCTTTGACTACACTTTAATCGCATTCGAATCGTTTCGTTGGCGCTGCACTCATTCCAATCGCTCTCGTTATCACTTTTTGGCGCTCTTAAGCATTGAAATGATGTATTCAAATATACGATAGAAAACCAATGGAAAAATTTCCATCGTAATCAATTCGAACCTTCTTACAGAGAAATGTCAGGGAATTTTGAGATCCGTTTTCGCTCGCCAATGCACGTCCGTTAAGACCTCCGAATATTTTGTTCGTCTTTAATCTATAGACTGGTGTTACTGGTGAATGACAGTACCCGAATAAGATGTTAAATTATAATTTGCCGTTCTGCTATGAATAAATTATAGGAAGAAAGAAACACGGCAAACGATGGTTAATTTATTTTTCAATCAAAAATATTAAAGCGTAGTAGAAATCTTTCCACTCTTCAATTTTAAACTCTTTTGAGTTATAGAAGTTTACTTTGTAAAATTTCAAACTATAAAATCATTCAATTTACAATGCGGAATGCAATTCTACATTCTTGTATATCTAAAAATTGGTATTTTTCAGTCATAATTTCAAGTTATTCGTGCCAAAAATTCTTTAATTTTAAAAAGTAAAAATAACGACGTAGAAATTATCGTTAGTATTTACGCTATATTAAACTTTTATTTTGCAGTTTAAAGTTTTAATAAATCTATTAAACTAATAATTCATATAATTTATCTTTTTATTATTATTATGAGGAAATCGATTTCTGATTCTGCATCCCAGACAGTTTCCGAATACATCCAGATGGAAGCCCTTTTTGACTTTTGAGGAAATTAATTTCTGTTTTCGAAATCCGGATAGATCCCGGATAGAACCGGTCGAACATACATTGTAGGACTTGGTTTTGTTTTCGGTGAGAATTTCTCCTGATGATCCCGGATTGACCCAGATAGAAACCATTTTTGTCCTTAAACAAATCTATTTCTTGTTCTGCAACTGGATAGATCATACGGATAAACCCTGATAGACGCTTTTGACGACTTCATAAAATTCAATTTTTTTCGCTAATCAGATAGATCCCAGTTAAACCGGCCAAATATTCATTATTAGGACTGCAATTCTTTGTTGATGATAATTATTCCCTTTCCCTTTTTGACTTCAGAATATGAATTTCTGTTTTTAAGTGATATTTTAATACTTCAGATCCAGATAGTTAATGTTGTTGATACTACATTAAATGCTATATGTTCCTTAACTTTGAATTTAAATTTTAAAAAAATTAATTAAATTTGAAAAATAATATTTCTTTGTATGTACAATGCCTATCATAAGTTTAGTACGATGAGCTTCTTAACGAGATAATGGACTTTTCACATAAATACACCCATTTTCCTAACAGAATTAAGTCTCTTTGGGGAAACTTCGAACGACAAAATGTATACAGAGACGTTGGAATCCACAGACACTGATGAAGATCATAAAATAAGTATTGTGAAAGAATTAACGGATGTAGAAGAGGATCTCAATAATCAATGCTCACAGTCAAGTTCAATAGCGAAATGCCGACCATCATCTTCATTTTCAAGAAACTCCAGTAAGCATAGAAACTCTTTCTCATAATAAAGAAGCTTTTACACTAGCGAAAAAATATAGGTATGAATTTATGAAGTCCGGTAAAGAAATGGGAATGTTTACGTGAACTGGGAATTTTGTTTAATTTTCACTAACAATCTTTAAAATCATACTACAAAATGCGAAAAAATCTATAGTAATCATAGAAAAATAAATTCAATAAATGAATAACAAAAATTTAGTTAAAAAGCCCTAATTTTTCATATTATAATAATGATATAATAATGTTTTCCTTGTTCTTTTGTATAGAAATACCAACTCCTAAAAAGGATAAAATGTTAGGAACAGCATTTTGGAAATCGGATATAGGAAGCCGAACAGTTTTTCTTCAAGATGTGCAGTCTTCCACAATCGTGGAGCCATCTGACTCCTCAGACAGCGAAGTTGAATCGCCAGAACTTCTGTATGTGTCACCGGAACCAGTTGAAACAACGTGGCCTCAAAGTACAACACCAACGATATATAGAGCAACTACTTTTGAACGGAAGATCACACAAGAATCCAGCGATTCGAGTGATAAAATATCGCCACAATATTGTCACAGCACTAATACAGAGGAAGATTCCGAAAGTTTCAATATAAAACCATTGCAAGACTACATTTTCAGCTCTGGATATTTTATTATGTTCAAAGAATCTGGTTTAAAAGTATGGGAAGTTGTTATGGTGATACTTGGTATTAGCACGCGATTTGACTTAAGCTACAAAGCTCGACGTGCTATAATAAGGCAACAAAGCTCTTTGCTGGACCGTTATTTGTTTCATGGGATATTAGTGATTACTACTTATCACAGATATTTAATCTGCCGAATGATGTTATTAGGTATCATTTCTATTGCGAAGTACGCTGTAAGGAATTGGAAACAGCTACAACAAAAAAGAAATTTAAGAATCATAAGATAGCTTGTAAGAAATGCTTACGTGACTATTCATTATCAATGAGTTCACCTAACCGCTTCTTATCTATAGATATTAAATAACAATTAGCATCATTACTAAAAATGACAAATATAAAGGACGGGTTGCTTCAAAATTTGCAGATGTGAATTGTCAAGTCGACATCGATAGATCCATGAATGACGTTTATGGCTCAACACTTTATAAAAAGATAGTACAAGAAGCGGATGAAGAATGTAATTACGTTGACATTTATTGCTGCAACGGATGGGGCTCCCGTGAACAACAGCATAAAAGATGGCTTTTGGCCACAATTGCTGATAATTAACGAACTGCCTCCAAGCTTACGGTTTCGTTATCCCTTATTAGCTGGCTTATGCATAGGGCAAAAGGAACCGTCTCCTGAACTAATGAATAGGTATATGAAGCGCTTTGTAGAACAATTTAATGAACTAGGGAATGGTTTCTTTTTAAATATTGACGGTAAACGTGTATGTTTTGTGCTGAAGGCTTTGGCCTGCAGTGTCGCTCGTCCTGTTCTCCAGAACAGAGTACAGTACAATGGAAAGTTTGGATGTTCTTGGTGTCTCTGTGAAGGTGAATATGAGTTTAGTTTTGTACGCTTCCTGATGCAAGAAGAAGAACCATTCAACAGAAGTAAAGAATCTCATTTGATTGACATGAATTCTATTATAAAACACAAAGAGGTATATTTGAAACAAACAGCAACCAAAGTAAAAACAGCCGAGGAATTACGTGAAGAGTCAGGCAAAGAAGATGTGAAAAACGGAGACGAAGAAGAATTACTTACAGGAAGTCATGGAGAGTCCGTCGTAAAAACTGTGGTGGAAGGAAGCGATTCATCTGGAAACGTGAAATTAAATAAGAAAAGACGAAAACTAAAGAAGATAAGTTCTATAAATGGGGTAAAAGGTTATTCTGTTTTAACAGAATTGAAAGGATTTGATATATTTTGGTCGTTTCCTAGATATTACCTTCATGCGGATTTAATTGGCGTCACACCTCAGTTGTGGAATTTGTGGAACAATATACGTATTTATCTCACGAACAAACAGTAAATGCAGGTAAACACACGTTTAATGCAAATGACTCCGCCGCAAGAAATACACAGACTTGTTCGGCCCTTAATCAGCGAGAAATGCAAGTGGAAAGCATCTGAATGGCGCAGTTGGTTGCTCTACTACGCGATTCCATGCTTACTAGGGATTCTAGATGAGTATGTTTTAAAACATTTTGCTTTGTTTGTGAAAAGTATTCACACGCTACTTCAAAGCAATGTCACTGAAGCAGAATTCAAAGAAGCGGAATTTGATCTCCTTCGATTCGCTTGTATCTACAAAATACTTTATGGCGAGCAGAGTGTGACATTTAATGTCCATTCTGTAAAGCACATAATCCAATGTATTCGGTATACTGGTCTTCCATGGGCATTGTCCGCTTTTACGTTCGAAAATGCTATATTCTGTTTGAAGCAATGCGTGCACGGGCCCAAGGGTGTTTACGATCAAATGGCGAACAAAACCATCCAAGGTAATGTCTTTCAAAGTCTTGTGGAAGAAGTAGTTGACAATCAGACCGTTTACAATTTCTGTAAATCACTATTTTCGAGACACGAGGTTGCAACATTCTGTCGTAGTGATGAAATTGTTTTAATAGGAAAAGGCACACTTCATTCTAATTACAGAATTCCTTCGGAAGGGGATAGTCAAGTTCTTATATATGACCGATGTATTTTTTTTAGCATGGTAATTCATTCCGAAGAATATAGAAAGCCTAAAAAATCGAATGACACTGTATTTCGTCTTCGAAATGATAATTTCGCTCAATTATTTAAGTTAATGCTCTGTAATGGAACTGCTTATGCTGAAGTTATGTGTTTTACAGTAAGTAACGTAGTTTTGTCGTGTAAGGAAACTCATTCTTATGAACAGCTTCCACCCATTAAGGATGTACTTTTGACTCATCTATTCAAAATTGAAAAAAATGCAGGAAAGATCATAATTCAAGTTAGGGAATTACATGAAAAATGCGCCTTTTTTAATTTAGATGATAATATGTATATCTCTACGAGGCCTAATACGTGCGAAATCCAATAACCAAATCCTATGGAACTTTGATAAACTACGATGGTATGTCTATGCCTGCATCTCCGACGATATACATATGAGCATTTGGTTACAAAATATAATAATGTTAATTATAATAAAATTAGAATAATTCTAAAGGTATTATTTGACATATTTATTACATTTTAGAGTAAATATTTTTAATATAAAATATTCAAAATAGTTCACCTAGAATTCTTGTGAATTCACGTCTTACAACTAAATCACGTAATAGTTAATAAGTTACTATTATAAGTGATCATCATGTGAGTATGCGCTTTAAGAAGAAATACTTTTCATGGGTACGTGAAATGATATCTTGATTGTTTATGCCTCTCGATATATACCGTATAAATAAAAATTGAACAAAAATTTCTAACAACCAAAATTACTTTCCACATTTGTTCTAAATTGAGTTTTCGATATTAATAACCCTGAGCCTTTTATAGAATCGTCAAAAGCAGGAATTGACAAAAGTTTTTTTTCTTGGTTTTTTAGCGGCCACCCAGAAAGAAGTCTTGCGTCCCAGGTAGGACCCGAATAGACCCGTATAAGCACACACTGCGGGACTTTCTTCTTTTTTTCCACCATAAACTCCCAGATAGGTCCCGGATATACCCTGATAGACGCGTCGCTTGAATTTAGAGTAAAAGAATTTCGATTTTCGTGGCTGAGATACACTGTAACCTTTTCCCATATAGGTCTCGGAAAGACCCTGATAGATACTAATTTAGAAATTAAAATAAAATATATTCTGTTTCCGTATAACAGATAGATCCCGGAAAGACCCATAGAGAAACGCTATTTCTGTTTTCACGACCCAAATAGGTCCCGGATGGGCCCCGATAAAAATACACTGTAGGACTTTCTCAGATAGGTCCCGGATAGACCCTGATAGACAATAATTTTGAACTTAGAGTAAAATAATTTGTGTCCGTGTAACAGATAGGTCCCGGAAAGACCCAGAAAGACACTCTATTTTTGTTTTCACTACTACTCTGATAAAATACACGAATGGTCCCGTGTCCCTCATTGAACCCGGATAGATCCGTTTACTTCTCTGATTGAAAATAATTATCCATATATATCCCGGATAAACCCGTGTAAAAAACTTATCCGATTTCTATCTGAGTCATATCTGGTTCCTATCAGATCTTATCTGGCATTTTAAGCAGGGACAGTATCTCGATAACAGCGAGTTGATTGGGACGCATATCCATTGGCATTAAGAAAAACGGGCATACCAATGCCTTTAAATGCGTACAAATTGCATTTTTGCGCGAAAAGTAATTAAATCCCACTGACCAGTATTGATTGTATTTAATATTTTGTCGACAGGATTAAATCGCATTTACAAGGTTCGATACTTGATTCATGAAAGCCATTGCATGGCATACAATTTGGCGATCCGCCGAGTATCATTGAATGGCATTATAAACGGCATAAATTAATAGTCATTACAAGCAAATCACTGTCATGCCTTGAAGTTTATGCGCATTAAAAATGACTGAAACGAAACGAGTTTTATACAGTTAGCGCATTTAATGGCATTTCGGACAAAAATGCAATTTGTACGCATTTAAAGGCATTAAAATGTCCTTTTTTTTAATGCCAGTCTATGCGTTCCAATCATCTCCTTTTTACCCAGATGAGTCATGACAGTTTCAATGTTGGTAATTCATATAACCTAAAAAACCAGATAACAATCGTTTTCAAAAATAACATCTCCCATCATTTTTTTCTGATATAGGCAAAAATCCATTTTTTATGGTTTTTTCATGTTTTTTAAAGTTAAAAAAACAGCAAAGAATGATACGTTTAATTTGACCTCAGAATTGAATTCTACGGATCAAAATACATCTAAAACCATGGTTTGAATACATTTTTCACTAAATTTCGACCCTTAATACGGCTTTGAAAATTCTAGTAGACCATAAAAAGCCAAAACTCATTGGAAACCTAATTATTATTATTATTATTATTTGGGTTGAAACCGTAACAGCCCCTGACGCTTGGGTAATCCCGTTGCGTCCCCTTGTAAGCCTTTCACGTGGCCCCATAGCCCTCTCCATAGGGATAGCACTGCAGCCACGCTGTTGGCAGATATTTGAGACTTATTGATGCAGTAGCCGCCTGTGAGTATTACACGTTTCCCCGCAATCGCTGGGCAGTGACAGAGGATATGAGTAGAAGTCTCATTATCCTTTCCTTACAGACGAAAGAGGGAACTTTCTTCAAGTCCTATCTTATGTCTGCGACACCGGAGGTTTCCATGCCCTATAAACAATTCTGTTAGGACCTTGAGTTTCTTCCTCCCGAGCTTGAGTAATTCTATCGATCGGTGAGAGTTTAGCTTTGAGCCTAATAACGTTTTGACCATTCTGCAGACAGAGATCAAATCCCACTCATTCTGATGTTCCTCGGTCAGCCAACTGTTAATATCTTCAGTGACTAACCTACTGGAAATGCCCACAACTGGCTCGGGTCCAGTAAAATGTTCTTTTGCTGCTAGCTTTGCTAGCCTGTCTCATATTTCATTGCCACTGATACCGCTGTATCCAGATACCCAAAGCAGAGTCACTCGGTTTTCTGTCGCTAGTTTATTCAGTGCCTCAAAGCACTGCCATACTAGTAGCGACATGTTCGTTGTTCCATTCAGGGCCGTTATAGCAGCCCTGCTGTCTGAGCAGTTTCTGATGTTTCTTTTATTGCCGTACTCCACTACCTTATAGGCGCACTGAAGCATGGCCATAATCTCAGATTGTAGAACTGAGGCGTAAGACCCCATCGCAATTGTGAGGCCCATTCCATTCCTTCTACGATATATACCAGCTCCTGCATTCTCCTTGTTTCTGGAGCCATCAGTAAAACAGTTTTCCCCATCACTGGGCAGGTGTGCCTCGCCGTTAGCCCATTCCTCTTTCGTGGATAGGCTAACTCGATACTTCTTGTCAAAGAGGCAGCGACGAGTCGACATTTTGTCCCTGAGCATGCTCAGTGTTGGTCTCCTCGCAATATCGATTGTATCCGCACTATTGTCGAGGTACTACAATCATTTACCATATCCAAATCCAAGCTGCCTTCGCAGCCACGGCCTTGATGGCGAGATGGAGGGGCTCCAAGCCTATTAGTGCCTTTAGACCCATTGTGGGTGTCCACTTCGAGGGGCCAGTGATGCCTGTTTTAAGCCCCAGCTTTTCCCTATGGTTAACCTACAGAGCCAAAGAGTCGCTACCAGCTTCTTGCACTTCTTTTCCAGGTGCTCGTCCCATAATAGCGTCTTATCCAGAATTACTCCTAGGTATCTGGATCGTCCTTTGATTTCCAGTTGTTGTTCTGCCAGTTTCAATGTACTCGTGGTTCCCCACTTGTACCTTCTGCTGTATACAACTGCATCCGTCTTACTCGGATTGACTGATAGTCCAGTCTTCTTACACCATGAAACTACTATTTTTAGTGCTTGATGCATTATTCCGAACAGCTCATCCAGATGCTAGCCGCGCACGCTAGCCCCATGCGGACATCCCGAGTCAACGGTTCTACGTAAAGTTGTATCGCCCTTAGCCGTGGTTAGGCAATAGGCACACCGTGTGCGATCATGGTCGCCCGGATCACCTCACTAGAGGTGTAGTTAAAGGCTCCTTCGATGTCCATGAAGGTTCCAATCGCGACACCTTTTTGCTTTAGTTGTACTTCAATTAGGTTAACTGTTGCTCTTAAGGTCGTCTCAGTCGAGTGATCAGCTCTATAGGCATATTGTTTCTTATGAAGTGGTCTACTCGACCAGACCTTATCGCGGATGTATCTGTCCACGAGTCTTTCCACTGTTTTTAGTAAATAAAGACTACTCTCGCACCCCTGCATGCCGTCGGAACATAACGCAAAGTCAGACTAGCCCTAGTAAGTCTCACCATCGGCCCAATGATGATCTCACCAGCCCTCTATAGGAAGACTGGATATATGCCATCTGGACAAGGAGACATGTAAGGACTGAAGGACTTCAGGGCCCACCTGACCCTGGCTGGAATAACAATCTGGTTGACAAGCCGCCGTTTTGGGCGCAGTTGGGCAGCAGGCGGCTTTTATTGCCTCGGAGGGGTCACTCCCATTTCCCCTGACTTTGTAAAGTCCGGAAAATGTGCCTTGATGAGTTAGGCCAAGGTATCCCCATCGGACTCCGAGTAAACCCGCCGGGCAATTTCATAGAGCCGAGAATAGCGTCCGGATTTAAAGAAAGCAGCTTATCCAGTCTAGCCGCCTCTGCTCCTTTCTCGGGGTCAGTGAAAATTTGGTCCAGCTTTCATGCTTTGCCTTACGTATTGCACTCTTATATTTATCCCTCATCGTCGTAAAGAAGGACCATAGTTCTTTCGTTTTATCAATCCTGCCACGTCTGAACCTCTCCAGTTTCCCTGCGAAGTTGTTCGAGTTTCCCATTCCACCAGTGTGCCTCTCCAGCCTCTCGGACTCTTGAAGGTCGGCAATTACTTTCATAAGTGGATTTGATGGCTTCCGTGGAAATCTCGGCCGCCATTTCCAGAGTATCCACGTCGTTGAAGGACCTGGGCACCCCGGAAAGTGCTCTTCTTAGTTCCGTGGAAAACCGACCCCAATCCGTTCTTCTTGGATTTCTGCCCCATTTAGGGCCGGCGGTTACAATGAATTCCAACTCGAACTCTATCTGTGAGTGGTCTGAGAGAGTGGGCTCATCTGAGACTCTGCACTTCCTGATATTATCTCTGAAACTACCCTTACAGAGAGTGATGTCAATGACTTCCTCCCTGACCGAGTTACGGAAGGTGGGGGGTTCCCCATATTAAGAATATATAAATCAGTAGTAATTATGCATTCCAATAGGTCGTTATCTCTTGAGTTGGTGTCCGTGCTGCCCCACAAAGTATGGTAGGAGTTAGCATCGCACCCCAGCAGAATATGAAGACTCCTTACCTTGCAATATTCCACCAGTGTACGTTTCTCCACTGGTGGATTGGTATCGCTGTCATATGGAAATTAAGCTGATCCCATGACTAGCCTTCCTATTCTTTTAACATCCGTGGCTATTACCATCAAATCCCTGGAACACAGCTCAAGCAGCGGGACGACGTAGACTCCCGCGCCAGTATGCAAGCCATTGGATTGGCCGTTTTGGGGTCCCTGTAACAAAAACCAGACCCCCTAAACCCCTAATGGCACCTCGTACTAACCAGGCTTTCTGAATTAGCGAGATGCCTGTGTGTCTCGCCGCCATGCCCCTCTGCAAAACTGCCGAGGCGCCTTTGCTGTGATTCAAGTTACTTTGGGTAATGGTTAGACCGGAAGCAGTCATTTAGGTCTGCTCCTGTACGACGACAGGATCCTCCTGACCCTGGCCGGCAACCTTGAAGTTGACCAGTCCAAATTCGTTGAAGGGCCTGTACTTGAGGACCTCAAGAGCCCTCGCCTGAGGCTCAGGAATCTCCAAAACTAGGAGATGTGTTTTTCCTCCTCCCGCTGTACTCTCTTTCCGAGCTCTATTGTGCCTGACCATTCGCCAGGACGCTGTCTTAAGTGAGGTGTTGAATCCCTCCAGCCGACGGAGTACCATATACGGGTGTGCCAGTGTCCTGGGAACCACGCCGTGGCCTTAACCATCTTCTGGAGCAACTCAACTCCACGCACCTTAAGAGATGCACCTTCCCAACGACTTGTCTCGACCGCAGCCCTGAACAGCTCAAACTGCTCGCTACTGAGCAGCGAGTCGGGGTACTTCGTATCCGTTACCTCCACCGTCAGTGGATCAGCCGTCTGAGCCATCTGATCCAGGTATCATAATTTCTCAACTAGCCCGCTGCGCTTGCCTCTTCAGTTTCCTTTTCTGGGAACCGTTGATGCGTTTCCTCTTGTTTTGGGACTGATTGGCTGCTCCCATTTCCATAGCCTCACTTAGAGGAGCCGTCAATCCCTCAGCTCCCGAAGGAGCTGGTGCGCAGCCGCCGCCTGAGTTTGACTTTCCGGAGAGACAGATTGGGAGGAAGGGGTTATATTAGACCCCTTTCCCCTCTCCGCCACCTCCCTTTCTCCTTCTTTTTTCGATTTTGCGTGTTCCATTTTGATTCCCACGAGTAACTAGGGAAATAAAGGGTCCACCCCTGTAGAGCCCCGCATGCAGGGGTAAGACTAATTACTCGGGGATGTCGTCCGGTGTCCCCGAGAGGCCGTTAAAACACCTTCGTAACTCCCAGGTGTCAAGTGCCACGGGCACGATCACTCTACACCCGAGGCTTGGGGGGTGGAGGGGGGTCGCAAGGAGCGCAATACTCAATAAATACCCGTTCGCAGGCCACCATACCAACGGAGGACTGTTTCTTAGTCGCTGTGCGGCCCGCAGTTCATTCCCGTGGCGATTCCAAACTGGAATGTGTCCGGCAGGGACCTCGACCCAGGGATCCAGAAGACCCGTCTTAGCTAGGCTCTTTCACCCTTCTATCATACTACGATCCTTCATACCAAGAGAGCCCGTTTATAAGTAAGCTGTATAATATTAGGATTAAATCAGTATTTCAACTTTTGACCAAATAGAAAGAAAAAATACAAAACCGAAACCCTAATTGATTACTATTGATTAAACAATGTTACGCTGAAATATTTTATTATAAATTTCGACTTTAGTTGTATTTTAAAATTAGTTGAATATAAGAATTTAAATATGCTACTCGATTTTATAAATCGTTTCAAACAATGCTCATTTTTTAACTTAAAATAACTTTATTATCTTATCCTTAATTCTATATTGCATGGATCAGTCGACTTATAAAATAATTTTTTGAAAACAGTCACATAGATAAAACAGTGGTTTATAATTGCTTTACAAGTTCGGGTTACTCCGAAAAAATTAGCATTGTTAAAAATTATTTAGAAAATCGCGGAGAATATTCCCATGTTTAATTGTAACTAATGTTTAAATCGATCTTAAGACGAACATAAAAAAAATGTTTTAGGTTGGAATTGTTTATTTAACAATAGTTATTTGGGGTTTCATGTTTTTGCTTTTGCTTCACGCAGAAGTAAATATTATTATTTAAAGAGTAGATTTCCTGAAAATAAAATCGAGAATCCAACGACCAAATTTGGACAATCAGTATAAAATGTTCCTATTGCACTCTGAAAAATTTCTCTTTTTCCCTAAAAAAGAAAAGAACTTCTCCCTTTTTT
>JAWWLR010000149.1:49950807-49960813 GCA_035041075.1 Acraspis erinacei
ATAATTTCTGCAAATTGGTAAAGTCTTCCACTTGAAGATTACCTCTTTAGTTATAAATTTTAATATTTGTTCGAAAACTCTATTTAAAAAAAAAATAATTTGATTAAAGAGCTCCTTTTGGGTTACACATTCAACTGTTTTGAGCAAATTCATCTTTTTGGATGACAAATGTAACTCTTTTCGTAGAGCATTAACCTTTTGTTTAAAATTCATGTTTTGCTGATAAGGCAACTGAAACCTTTTTTGAATGAAACATATTTTTCTGAAAATTTGTCTTTTATTTAAAAGATCCTATTTTTTAGTAGAAATATTTCATCTTTCTTGGATCGAAATGCAACTGTTTTGCTGCAAGTTCAACTATTTCCTAAAACATTGACTATTTGCATAAAATTCGTATTTTTGTGTTGAAAAGTCAAATGAAATCTTTTTGGATGAACATTCAAATCTTTTTTTGTTGTTGAAAATTTGTCTTTCTGATTTAAAAATTTACCTGTTTTAGTAGAATTTTCATTTTTCTTGGATAAAAATGAAACTTTTGTGTTGAAAATTTTAAAGAGTTGTCTACAATTTTTTTTTGGTGTAGTACTTTCTGGAGTAAAATTTAGCTATTTTTTGAAAAATCGGTTTGTTTTTTTTAATTAAAAATTTACATGTTTCAAGATCAAATTTCATCTTTCATGGATAATAGTGCAACTTTTTACTAGAGAATTCAGTTAATTTTTAACAAAACATTTTTTGGTTGCAAATATTCGCCTTTTGGATTAAAAAGTCAATTTTTTTCTTATAAACTTCTTTTTTGTTTAAAATATTCATATCTTGACTTTCAAAAATCAACTGGAAGCTTTTTTGAATAAAAATTCAACTATTCAAACATTGTTATTTCAAATAAAAATTCATCTGTTTTCAGAAAAATTTTACATTTATTGAAAAAAATGAAACTGTTTGTCAGTGAATTTAACAATTTTGTTAAAAAGTCATCCTTTTTAATTGAAAATTCTTATTTTTGGAATAAAAATTCAATTCGTAACGTAGAAATTTATTTCCTGTTTAAAATTCATATCTTGATAGTGAACAGTCAATTGAAATCTTTTTAAACAGAAAACTCAACTATTTTTTTCAAAATTTGTCTTTTGTATTTGAAAAATGATCTGTTTTCGCAGAAACGTAATTTTTTTTATGAATCAGTTTGTTAAAAAATTATTTTTTTGTTGACGACTTATATTTTCAGATGAAAATTCATATCTTTAATTGAAATTTTAACTGTTTAGTCAAAAAGCCTATTTTGGGATTGATCTTTTTGAGTTGAAGATTCTCTTTTTTGGTAAATAATCAATTTTCTAATTCTGAAATTTCATTTTCAGTTTCGTTGGAAATTAATTTTTTTTCTAAATGTCATATTTTTTGTTTGCAAAATGCAATTTTTTTCAGAGAAAATTCGTCTTTTGGCTTGATGATTCAACAATTGGAATAAACTTTTATTTATTTCTTGAGCGAAAAATTTTTATTTGTTGTAAATTCGTCTTTTTGGTTTTAAACTTCTTTTTTTTTTAAATAAATTTCATCTTTTTAATTGAAATATTAACTATGACCCAAAAAAGATATCAGTTGACATTGCCAGCAACAAAATATGTATTTTAAACAAAAGTTTAATGTTCTGGGAAAAGAGTTGATTTTTTAACAAAATAGTTGAATTTGCAACCAAAAAGGATTTTTCTAAAGATAATGGTAAGGTTTGGCAAGAGATCGGAAATTATTGTTTATAGCTTATAATTATTAATTTAAAATTATGTTTGAGAAATTATTCTTTCATCTCTAATTTTTTCACCAGCAATGATGACCTACTTTTAAATAAGAGTCTAAAAACCAGCTTTGAAATTGTTTCTTAAAAACATTAGAAATTGATTATTATATTTTTTGTTTCTAATGAATCTTTTTTGTTTCAAAATTTTATTATTTATTAGCTCTTATTTTGTTGCAGATTTAATGATTTTGTTTCATAATTAATTCCATAAATAATTAATGAATTAATTGTTACTTTATTTAAACCTGAATAATTAATAATTGCAAATTCAACTCTTTTGTTGAACATTCGTCTTTTTGAGTTGAAAATTTAACTATTTGATCGAAAGTAAACTTTTTTCTTTACTTGAGAATTGCATAATTTGGTTGCACTTCCTATCTCTTAAATTAAAAATCTTTCTTCATTGAAAATTTCACTATTTTGGTAGAAATTCATATTTTTCGGATCAAGATGCATTTGTTTAGTTGAAAATTAATCTGATTTGGTTAAGCATTAAACTAGTTCGTTAAAAGTTAAACTCGTTTGTTAATTTATTTTCTAAACTGGACATTTATATATTCCATCTCTGGTTGAATATTTATTTATTATAGTTGTTAAAAAACAATCTTTTTGACTGAAAATTTAACTATTTTTGTGTATGTTGAAAATTGTACTCTTTGGTTTATAATTAATCTGTTTTGGTTGAGGGTATATCATTTTAGATGAAAATTTAAATTTTGTATTGAAAATGAAACTATTAAGTTGAAAATTCCCTTTTTTTAGTTGAAAATTTAACTGTCGTTGAAAATTTAACCCATTGGTTTTTTTTAAATTGAAAATTAAAATTTTTTAAATAAAAATTTAGCTTTTTAATAATTAGTCGAAAATTGTTCATTTTTAGATAAAAATTCTACCATTTGTATTTTGTTTAAAATTTGACTTTTTTGTAGAAATATAATCTTCCTGGTTGAAAATTCTTTTTTTTTTGTTGAAATTTTATCTACTTGATTAAGAATTGGACGTCTATATTGAAAATATCTTTTCTTGGAAGATGATTAATAATTTTAGTTAAAAATGTATATCTATCAATGAAACTGATACTATTCTATTCAAATTTTTTTGGGTAATGAATAATTTTTTTAACTAAAAATTTAACTAATCTAGTTGAAGATTAACAATTTTAGTTAAAAATTCATCTTTTCGGTAGAAAATTTAATTCTTTTTTAGTTAGAAATTAAGTTTTTAACGGAAAATTTATCTTTTAAATTTTCAGGAGAAAATTGATCTATTTCAGATTAAATAATCAATGAATGTATTTTGACCTAAGGGTTGAACTCTTTTGTGAAAAATTAATTATTTCCTTAGATGATTAATCATTTTAGTGAAAAATTAATCTCTATCGTTGAAAATTTAACGATTCAAGATCGGGATTAATAATTTTAGTTGAAAACTCATCTCTTTGATTAAAAATTGATCTATTTTGTCAAAAAGAAATTTTAAGTTGAAATTAACTTTTCGAAAGAAAACTTAACCCTTCAATTTTTTGGTAATTTTTTTTTGTAGATAAAAATTCAACTATCTATTTTTAACTATTCTATTTAAAAATAAGCCATTACAGTTTAAAATCGACCCCTTTGGTTAACGATTCAATTTATTATAAAATTTAATTTTAATTTGTAATTTTTAAAACTATTTTGCTAAAAATTAGTTTTTGTATTTAAATATTAATTTTTACTTTCTCATCACTTATGATCGAGAAAGTATTAGAACTGTCCGAAATTTGACACCACGTTTTAAAACCCCTTGAATCCGAAAATCAATTTTTTGCGATGGCGTCTGTCAGTCTGTCCGTCCGGCCGTCCGTCCGTAAACACGATAACTCTCGTAAAAATGAAAGAATCAAATTTATTTTTAGTAAAAAGTTTTTAGGCCCTAAAAGAAAGGACGAGTTTGTTAACCAAACATTTTGGATAAAAATTCAAAAAGTTAAAGCATTTTTAAAATTCTTAAGATCATTTTTTTGAATTCAAAAATGATAAATACTGCTATTTGTAGTAATCCGAAAGCCAAAGGAAGAAAAACTTTGATGTTTGAAAAATCTACAAGATGATCATAATAACTTTTTGGATTTTTTTGTAAAATAAAAAATTCAAATTTTGATTGATCAAGCAATAATGAAAAATAAAAAATTCCATTTTGTGCTCAAATTATGCAATATACGTAAAAAGATAAATGAACAAATTTGTGTTGCCGAAAAAGGTCTACAAATTTGTTCGGGATTACTTCATGATAGGACGCGTACTTTTTGTTTTATTCATGAAAAATAACATTGAAAATAAAAATAAAATAAAAATCTGTGGAAACACGATACAAGTTACGAAAAAAAATGATCTGACAAACATTTTTTACCCGAAAAAGAGCTACACATTTGTTATCATAAAAATGACATTAAAAATCAAAATGCAAAATTTACGTGGAAAAACGACAAAAAACACGAAAACAAATTAATAGACGAAAGTTTTTCATTAAAAAGAGAGATACGAATTTGTTATAATTTATTACATTCTCATCATTTATAATTGAAACCAAGACATTCAAATTTTTATACAACGACGCAAAATATGAAAAAAAAGTTTCAAAGTGAAATCACAGGTTTTGAAAAAAATTACAAAATTTCTATTAACGATTTTTCAATAGGACTTGTCATTTTGTTTTTATTTATCGAAACAAGTATGCAGAAAATCGAAAATTCTAATATTACTTGAAAAGACTCCGGATTTGTAAAATAATCTAAAGGAAGACTTGAAGTATATTTTATTTTATCCATAAAAAAATATGAATAATTTATTTTTAAATCTATATTTTTTCGGTTAAAATGTAACTCTTTGGCTGAAAATTGATCAAGCATCGAAAAAGTGGTTCATTTTGATCTAAAGTTGATATCAAAATGATATGCAACTTTGATAGCCCGGGGTTCACTGTGTGACTGAAGAAAATGGATCAATATTGTCCAAGGCATAAATAGAACTTCCCATTCCTTTAGAAAGAATTGGATATGAATTCCATAATTTCATTTATACATTTCATATGCACAAAGATAGTAGATGACATGTTCCTATTGGAAAAATTCCAATTGCTTTCGGTTTCTGGTTCTCGGTAATTTAGAAAATAATAAGAGAAAAGAAGAGCTTTATTGAATAGCAAGAACTTTATCTGGGTGCAGAATTGAAAAATATGAAGAAAGTGAATTCAATTTCCTGTGGGGATGTGTGCCTCAAAAGTTGAGAAATTGCTTACTTGAGAGGCAGCTTGTGAGAATGTGGTGCTTTATTGTTATTTCCGCCATGAAAAATATAAACCTACACACATTTTTGTAAATATATTTTCATGAAATTAACATAAATTTTTATAAGATCTTAAAATGAGTTTATTTTTGTGTTTTATTACTTGGTACGTTGCAGCTTTTTCATATTGCCATGGGTTATAACGAATTTCAAGTATGACCCTTGACCCGACCAACCCTTCCTCTGATAATAATTTTGACGTGTAACTGCATTCAAGTTAAAAAAATAATTTTTGGTAAACCGTTTCGTTTCGTTGTAGAGAAATTTGGTTGTACCTCTTTGTTTGATCTAAAAGTTTTGTTAAAGTTGTTTCTGATAAAATAAAGTTTCATTGTGTGTAACTAGAGTCTATCATCATGGATTATCCTGATGAAACTTTGTTTAATTAACCAAATTGTTTCCAAATTAAACACAATTTACAAATTTAATTTATTTTTAGAACTTTAGAGTTTTTTGGCATAAATGACGATTTCATTATATCTACCAAATACAAATTTATCTTCAACAACATCGTGTCATTCCTGACACCAAACTGTTTGATTCTTGTAAAAACATATGGTTAATTCTACAAAATATAAATTGGTTCGCCCAACCAAATATTTTATTTGTTTCTTAAATGTATGGTTAAAAGGATTTTGATTTGTTTCAAAACGAATCTTCTTGCTGCAAACATTATCCTTTTGTGACAATTGTCAAATAATTTCGTTTGTGAAGAACAGATTTTTATGTCTTTTAAAACAAAACAGGCAACAGGACAATGCTTTTTATAACTTTTTGGGAGTGAGATCCAACCGAATAATTTGGATCAGACAATCAAACTCTTCTTCGCTTAAGGAAACATATTTTTTTAATGCTCAGAATAAAACTTTATCAACAATTTGCATAAAAACTTTTGGAATTAATTAGAAATTGTCCAAAAATAACTTATGTGCATTGACATTGTTCATTTCTTTGAAACCGTACACAACGAATTCAGAAAACAACACAGATTAAATATTCATATTAATTTGCAACGATGCTAACAATGCTATCATATAAGAAGCTATCATTAGAATAGCCATAGTTATTAATGTCACAGTTTATCAAAGTAATTATAAAAGATACCTAAATTTAAAAAGCTATAAATTTATCAAGTTACAGAAATTTTGATAATGTATTAAAAAGAGAAAAAAATAAACACGATTCTAAAAATATTGTTTTTTCTCATTAAATTCCTTTTTTTAAATGAGGTAAAACAATATTGTATTTTCTTGAAGTCAAACAAGTTCTATCTTTGATATAGGGTAAAATAAATATTTCATTCACGCATGTTTCTGAGTGCAGCGAATAAGATTTTTTTGGTAATAACAATGGTCTCATCCAGTTTTAATTTATCACTAAATAATTATCTAAAGTATTGATGTTTTCAAACAAAATATTCGCATTGAATAATTTTAATAAACTTCCTAAACGTTTAGAGTGACCGTGATGTACGGTTAAGTAACTTTTAAATCAGATTTATTGTAATAATCAATCCATCCGTTATTATTACTAGTGCTATTAAAAATCTTATGAGTGCTTTCAGTATCAATGTAATTAACTGAATGTAACGGATAATTATTATGTATTGACGTTAGTTTTAATTTATTCAAATTTTCTTTTCTCCATTCAATGTCACTTAATAAGACACACCTAACCGCTAAAGATTCTATTAAACCAACTTCATAACAAAATAAATTATGTGATTTGTAATTAGCAATCACTTCTTAACTTTGATCTTTGATCGTGAAGTGGGATTTTGATATTAGTTCGGGCCATTCAGCTCACCTGTGGAAGATTTTGATGATCAAAACCTTCTCATTACTTCACTTGTTCCCTTAGAGTTGTATACTCAATAATCTAATTCATCTGAAAAAATAATCATCCAGGGTCCTCTAGAAGTCGTATACCAATAAGTATTCAATTCATTAAAGAGACTACTGAAGTATCTAAATCTGAAAGAGATCATATGGAGAGTCAAATAGACAATCTTTCACCCAGCTTCATTAAAAATGATTAATTAGGTGACATTTCGATTTCTCATACTCAGCTGTTGACAATGATAGATGGTAAATTCTGCAATGCTATTACAAAAACATCTTGTTCACAAAGATGTTAAGTTTGCGGGGAAACACCAACTCTGATGAACAACATTGACGAAGCTGTCAGAAGAGGAAAAGAGGAACAGAAGAGGAAAAAAGCTATTCAAGTAGCTTCGAAGAGTAGTATGGGTGTACTGATTGATATTCCCAAGGCCGGAGGTAGCAGGACAACGAACGACGGAAATAGAGCTCGCAGATTTTTTAGCAATCCTAAAACTTCATCTGAGATTACTGGAATTTACATACTTTTGATAGAAGAATTGGCTACGATTTTACAAACTTTGTCTTCTGGATTCGAAATCAACAGCGAAGCATATGGGATGAAAGCTCTTAATGCAGCACGACTCTGCATAGAACTATATGGTTGGTATTGTATGCCAGCTTCTGTAAGCAAAATTCTATTTGATGGTGCAGCGATCATAGAAAATGCTTTATTGCCCATTGGTCAACTCTCAGAGAAAGTACAATAATCATGTAATAAAGTTCTGAAAAATCTGTTACATGCACTGCTTACTGCGCCTGATCCTCTAATCATATCAAAAACACCAATTCCTCGAAAGAAATCAAAACGCTTTCCGAAAGGAGTTATTGCACTTTTGAAATGTCCACAAGTGCCAGCAAATAATTCTTCAAAAAGTATTGATAGTTCTTCAGAAGATCATAGCGATGCCGAAAAAGATTATATATACCACTAAAACTAGTCTAGTAACTATTAGCAATTCATTTTTAGTTATTGTTGTTAAGTTATGATTTAAAAAATCAGGTTTTCTTCAATGCAATCTAAAGAAAGATCTAGTGGGATGCTATCAAACATCGAGACAACATCTACAGAAATTATTTAATGGGGTTTAGGTTGAATGTTCTTTAGAATATCTTCAAGTCCCCAAATATTTGTTATAAACAAACTAATATTTATTATTTTATGAATATTCTTAAGTTTATAAAAATGGTTAA
Source organism: Acraspis erinacei (assembly GCA_035041075.1). Taxonomy (NCBI): domain Eukaryota; kingdom Metazoa; phylum Arthropoda; class Insecta; order Hymenoptera; family Cynipidae; genus Acraspis; species Acraspis erinacei. Next base: position 49,959,006 of record JAWWLR010000149.1, read on the forward strand.
AGACTTGAATATATTCTAAAAAATATCAGTGTACATAAATCCCATTCAATAATTTCCTTAGAAGTTCTGTCGATTTTTGTTAGCATCCCATTAGATCTTGCTTTAGATTGAATTGCAAAAAAACTTATTTTCAATTATAACTAAACAAAAATAACCAAAGTTGAATTGCTAATAGCCACCAGAATTATTTTTGATAGTACTTTGTTCTCCTTTAATAACAAATTCTATAAGTAAATATCGAGTTGTTCTATGGGTTCGCGTTTATAATAAGTAGTTTCAGATTTAGTTTTGCAAGATGTTGAAAGAAGAGCTCTTGAATCATTAAAATTCATATCTAGTGTTTTTAAAGACATGGCAATGACAATCTAGAAGATGTATTTTTTTGAAAAAAATTGATTTTAAAATATTCGAAATATATTTAGATGAATTTTAAGCAGAATAACAAACTGTAGAAATAATGAGCCTCTAAGTTGAATTTGGTTTTGCTGACCTTTGGGAGAGCAAAAGATTTTGCTATAACACTATTTTGCGTTTTTAAAAGTTATGCACACGGATCATTAACTAATCTTTTGTTTTTTCATCTAATAGCTATATTTTAACATTTATTTTTGGTTGTTTCAACCACACTAGTTTTTGTGTTTTATACGGAAATATCATTATTAAGAATGTTTTCAACTGGCACAATTTTTTGAACAATTATTTTAAAAATTTTGTTGCAGAAAAGATTTATTAATGTTAAGTTCATCTGAAATATTTTAAATGAATGATTATTTAGTTGATAATTTTGTATGAAAATAAAACTTTTTATAAAAATAATAATAAAAATCTACAAGAAGACGTAATATTATTTTTTATAGTATTTTTCAGAAAATTACGAATTTCTAGAAAAATGTATGAAAAATTATACCTTGTGAGGGAATTTTAAGAAATTACACATCTGGAAAAAAATACATGAATAGAATTAGATGTAGGTTGAGACAGGAGAGTTGAGACGTTTCCCCCTCCAATATTCGCCGCTGTACCGGAACTTTAATATTTTCATGGGCGCGAAAAGTTTAAACAGTTTTATTTGTTATTAATTCTTTTGTTTATGAAAATTTGGAAGTATATGTGTTTCAATGTGAATATTAATTTTCCCTACCCTTAATAACTAACCTTCTCAATCATTTATAATGTTCGTGAGATGAGTGTTGTTTCTATTCTGTCAAAACTCATAAAAATTTAACTAGTTCCTGTACAGCGGCGCCAATCAGATTTTGAGCTTCCCGTTTCTGCACTCTCCCTAGAGGATCTCTAGAACATTGGTAAGAAAAAAAACTTTTTGATCAATCAGTTAACAGCAGTATACTAATAGAATACTATGTAGCACTGAACAGTCCAGATATCGCTATCACCTTCATTGTAATCTTTCGGCTCTGAGCTGGTTGTTTGACAGAAAATCCGCCAGGGCGCGACGTTCCGCTCTCTCGAAACAGAAATTACGCGTCTAGAGTTTAAGACAACAGTCGACAGGCAACAAAGCATAGTTAGCTGCAGTAGCGCCTACCGTGAACAAAATGGTGATTCCTGCAGAGTGAAATTATTCAATTTCTACAGTCGAACTGAACTTGCGTTTTTATTATTATTCCACAAATGTTCGTGAATTTTACCTTACATAAATTCTTGAAATGTTAAGCCACGGTGGTGATGCTAGGATAGGGATTTCCGGTAAGAAACGTCACAGCTAGCAGGAAAAAGTGGGAGTAAAGCTGCACCAATCGGTATCGAGTTGTCTTTTGAACAGTCGAGAGGCCCCGAAATAGCTGAAA
>JAWWLR010000149.1:50175762-50185936 GCA_035041075.1 Acraspis erinacei
TTCGAATTAAATTGCAATGTTACGTAATTTTTTCAAATATTTGTAGAAATAACAAATATTTGTAGGAATAATCATTGATGGTGAACCAAAGTATCGGATTCCAGGAAGTTGAAGACATTTTTGAACCATCTTAGTACCGACAGTACTGCAGAATCGTCTTATATTGAAGGAAAGAGTTACACTTTCTTTTAACTTTGTCATACTGTACTGCAGACTTATTCGACGACATATTTTATGGTGAATGTCCTTAGCAGAATGAACCCCTCTCAATAATTGCCCGTTTCCTAATTCGAAAGCAAATGCGTTATGGGCCCTCAATGGTACCCAATCGCACACACTTTTGGATAAGTGCAAAAGCAAATGGACAGTAAACGTCATAGCTACTTTTGAATACAGTTTTTCAGTGCCAGCTACAAATTTGTGTAGTAATTGATCGGCCTAATCTAATTAACGACTTTGAATCTGTTCTTGTGACAACACACTAAAAATTCCGGGATCAGTTTTGTTTCAGGTAATTTTAAGATGGTGTTCCTTCTCGCTTGTAGTTCGGGTACCAAACTCGTCGATTGTTTTTGCCACAAAACTGTAAAAATAATTGACAGTAGGTGGCGTTTCGTACCCCAAGTCCGAGGGACACGATACCTTGTGAAGTGGTATCATTCACATTATAAAGACTAATTTTTGTTGCAGGTACATGTCAACCTGAAATTAGTGTTAGATTGACACTTTGTTTTTACTGTGAAAATATATAAAGCTTCAACAAAAAGAGCCCAATGCATCAAAAAATCGTGTGGCAGTATATAGAGAAGAATCGGTGTGCTGTAATATAATGTCCAGTTTACCCACTCCCTAGCCGAGTTAATTTGGCTACTTGATGAGGACACTTGACGTTGGCCAAGAGCATATCATTTCAGGTAACAAACGGCGAGTTGAATAGTATCTGCCAGATTGCGGTTTCTCGGAATACTGTTAAAAAACTCTTAGAATTGATATACAAATTTGTATTAATTTTAAGAATCAGAATAGCTGAATTGGCTATTAAAACTCTTGAAGTGACTTGAAGTGACTTCACGAGTAAATAGACGCAAAGTAAATAACCTCGTTAAAAAATAATATTATTTATGTTTAATGATACTTTAAAATATAAATAAAAGGGTAGATAGAAAATAAGAAATTGTGGGATCCGAAATCCTTCTGTTACGCCTGCTGCAAAAAAGTGTTTTTTTTTTGCATATTTTTTACATTTTTTAAATTTCAATTGTACTACATATTTTTTCACGAATGAAATATTTTTCTTCACGGAGAGCGACGAGTTCTATACTGTCAATATGAGAACATTTACCATGGTTCGGTAAATCTCCTAAAGCTAAGTAAACTACCCATTTTTTCACAGGCCCTATTGGATTTAATAATTCAAAAGAATCTTTATATAAAGAACATTTTGAATTTTTTTTCAGAATTTTCGTTAGAAAAAGGATAATCATACCTGAATGTATAGTTTATTAACTGAAAATATTATCTGGTAGGAAATTTAAAATAATTAAATTTGTAATGTCTAGTTCTCGCATTGTTTTTTCTGGCCAATTTTTTATATTTAGTGTGCAATGCTTTTTCGGAATTTTCATATTTTTCAGTACCTGAAATTGACTTTATTATGTAGTGAAATAATTAAATGTAAAATATATATCAGTATTCATTTATTAATTTTGAATTCTTTATTTCAACATTTTAAATTATTCTACTCTTTCACAAATTTAATTCTTTTTCAGTCTTCTAGATTTGAAATTGAAGTTCGCAATTTAAAGGATATTTAATTGAAAAATATTTACCCTTAAGCGTTTCTTAGCGAAAAATACTAATATCCTTACAAAAGTGAGGACATTGCAACTCATAAAATTAAATCTTTAATTTTTTAAATAAAAATATTCCTTTCTCTCATACATTTAATGAGTCTTTCTTTAGATTTACAATATTTCTGATGATATTTCTGAACTGAATTAAGAGTACCCCGAAATTTATGATTAATGTTTTAAGAGTTTGTTCTGTGTTTCAGAAGAAAAAGATGTAAAAACTTTCAATGTTAATTTAAAAATTATTTCTTATGAATCTTACGCAATTTTGGTTTGTCTTTACCAAACCAAAGCCGTTGCAAAACTAACTCTTTAGTTCTTAAGTTATAAGTTAAACTTTTAAACAAAGGCGCCCGTAATTATTTAAGGTAATGGTTGCGTATTGACGTTTGTCCACTACGCTTAGGGATTTTACGAAATTACGATATAATTTTCCATCGTAAATATCACTGATGAACCCTTTCTTATAAACTCTGCCATTGACAATAGAGTCATAATATTCTGAATTCGCTTGTATTAATTGAGAGATAGGAGAGGAAGAGTACATTGTTATACAAAAGTTTTTGTAATAATATTCCTCGATATTCTCTTTGTGGTTACCTCATTGGCATGTCACAAAATTACCTTTGCGAGGCTCAAGCATGCCTGGATACCCGCGAACTTTAATACAAACTGCGTGAAATTTTGCCCATTTCTTTGGATAACATAGTTTGTCAATTAAATACTTTGTATTTGGTAAAATAGGAGTTTCGAAAATACACTTAATAAGCGCAAATAGTTAAAAAGTAGCAGCGTAAGATAAATCATTAACAAACGCATACCTAACTATCATTATTATTATTACGCCAAACGTTTTTGTGGCAGGGGCTGCAGCTGCTGCTGCTGCTGCTGCTGGTTTATTGAAGTCAGTTCCGGCCATCGGGTCTTCAAGCGTTGTGTATTTTTTATCTGATGCAATGTTTTCTTTATCTACGGTGTTTTCTTCTTCCAGATTAATGATAAAATCATTATTGTCAACAGCATTCACGAAGTAATGATCGTCTTCATTGTCACTCTGAAATGTAAAATTAAGTTAACGAAACCTTCGTTGAAAGCTGATAAGTATAAATGAATCAAAATGTTTTGCGAATTGGAACTTCCACTGAAATAATTGCAATTCTTTTAAAATTGGTTTCAAAATTTCAATTTCTTCCACACATTCGAGCGTTTGCAATTTTCAAGTACCTGCTTTACACTTATTCCCGTTTCAAGAGATTTGCATCTTTGTAAAGCTTTAATAAGAAATTATTTAATGTGGAACACTGAATTTGGTACAAGTTTAAAATTGACAATTTCAAAATAATACCGCTATATTTTTAGTTTAAAATTACTGATTTAAATATGATATGTAAAAGGGAAAATTAAATTTTTATAAATCTGCCGTACAATTTAAAAATACACTAAAGTCACATTTTTGACGAAAATGAGATTTTTGCATCAATCGATTCGCAAAAGAATACTGCATCTATCTACGGAAAGGAGAATTCTGGAAAGCAAATAGATTTGACTAAATAAAAAGTTTTTGCGACTTAAATTTGTAATTCGCTGCAGGATGAAACCGTAAGTCTGAAAAGTTGTATTTGGTCTCTAAACGCCAGGTATGACGTATGGAAATACAACTCAGAAAGGCCGCGTGTCGACTCGAGGTCTTTTTAACTTGTAAAAGGCTCGAGGCTCCGTCTTCAATACAATAAGGTCTAATGCACTTTAACTAAAGTTTTTCTTCCGCTGCTTTTCCCCCTGTTTTTTTCACTATGAGCAACTATGAGCATGTCGATTTCGTATAGCAGAAAAACAGAAATCTAAATTTTTTTACAGAATGAGACAAGTATTCATCAATTTGTGTGAATGACGTTGAAAAATTTATAAAAAATTAATTTCATAATCACAAATTTCATGGGTTTTGAAAAAGGTCTGCAGATAGAGACTAAAAACCTATTTTTTAACTTAAGGCCGTGTGACGAGTTGGTCACGTGACCAGATTCCTACCTTACCAAGTTTTTTTAAATTTCCGAACTTATTTACACAAAGCGCCACATCGAGTTGAAAATTTGGGTAATAAGTAAGAAGCACTAAAAAATGTTGCTCGGGTCTTAATTTTTTATAATTATGAAAATAGTTTTTTTTTGTAAATAATTTGTTTTGGCTTCTTTCTTCATTATTAAAATTTCGGACCCGACTCACCTTTCTTAGAGCTTCTTAATTATGATCTCAAATTTTTAACTCGATGTGGCACTTGGTGTGAAAATAGGTTTTAGGAAATAAAAAATATGTCGGTAAGGTAGAAATTTGACCACGTGACCCACTCATCACATGGACTTAAATAATTCATCTAAAATTGCTTAATACATATCAGAAAGCTGAATCAGAAAAAAAGTTTTCACACAGAAACGTACTCTGTGGCGATAAAATAAATATATAGTTTGACGGTATCGAACTGAAGAAAACAATCTTATGCTGCAAGGTCTATCAAAAGTAGAAATCTTTATGTTCCTTTATAAATAAACAATATAATTTTTTTAAAACATCGTTTCTAAAATCTCTCGATGAAAAAAACCCCCATAAAATTGGCATTTTTTTCAAATTAATAATTCAGATTTTAGGTTGGCATTTGATTGCTATTTTGGTTCTGAGGATAGATTAATTTTTTTTTTATTCTAAACTCAATTTTTTATTTTTTATCATCAAATCGCTTAATTTTTAAAGTTTCGCAGCGCGGGGCTGAGACCTTTGTAGTTTCTGTCGGGTGAGAGGGGAGGGGAAAGCAGGTTTTTATCAAAAACTTAAAAAATGATGTGCTTTCAATGTGGACATTTTAAAAATTTACAAACCGCGTGAATTATGAAATACGGAAAATCAGCAGATGTAATATTTCTCGCCCGGTTTTATCCCGGCTTTTTCCAGAGTGGGTGGGACACCCTGGAAGCCTCACAGTTCTATGGTTCCATGAATTTCCTATGATTTTGAGATTCTACGTGACAAGTGTATTCCAACCTGAATGTTAATTTTTATTAATATCCCCTTATCTCATCGGAATTGAAAGATATATGAACCCTATAACTATATTTTCACGACTTTTTATATTTTACTTTCCATTGTGACAACACATTTATAAGATTATACATTTTTTAACGTAAAATATAATATTTGCAGAAAATATACGATTAAAAGAAGGAAGAAACAAATAATTATTCTCCCTATTAAAATTTAAAGTATAAGAAGAGCTAACGCGATTTTAAAATTTGTATTATCAGAGAATATAAAAATAAATAAGATTCAAGTTTAAAATTAATATTTGCGTTTCAATGTTTTTTAATGAAAATTTCAGCAAGCGTGGAGGACTTGGAGGAACAAAATCGTATAAAAAGACTGCGTTTTCCTAATAAAAGGAATAGAAATTTCTTTTCGGATTTTGAGCCAGAAGAAGCAACTGCTTCTGCACCTATGAAAGTAAGCTTTATTATTATTATTATTATTATTATTATGTTATTATATATTCTTAGGCTACAGTTGTAAATTTCAGTATTACTAGGTAAATACTTATACGTATATCAATCACACGTTCTATGACATTTTTGTAGAAAGCAAACATCAAGAAATATCTTTTTGATGACGAAGAGAGCGATTTTTCAGGAAGAGAAAAACTTTTATTCAAAACAAGAAGCAATATTTTCTATTCTGATGACTCAAACTCGTTTGAGGAACCCCGCTCAAAGGAAGCAGACAGTCAGAGTTAGAAGAGTCTCAAGAAAAGGCTGTCCGTAAGTAATCTATACAGTTTTTTATTCATGCAAATTTATCTTCTTGTGAATATTAGAGCCTATTTAAAATATACAATATAACTCTAGAAAATGTCCTGTTTAATTATAATCGTAAACATTCAATTAAGTAACCGTGAATTTATCAATAATATCTTTTTCTTTTTCTTTTTCTTTTTCTTCCAGTTGAAGTCTATCAATCAGGAGGAAATCAATCTTCCGAATCGATAAAACCGTTTTACTATAAGTCACGGCGATGGGATCAGAAAAGTTCGTCATTTCACGTTGCCGAAAAAAGGATCACTCCATCAAAGGTCGCTCTACCGCCAAACAAATTGGTTTTATCTCGGGTGAAAGACTTGGAAACAGTTTCACCAATAATGGCCACGATCCCACCAAAAGACAATTTGTCAAAACGGACTCCGTCACCAGCACTTACAAAGCCCTGCAAGAGGAACTGCACAGCCACCATAACAAAATCTGCCAAATAGGTCGAATCAGTCACCTATAGCAGTGGAACAAACTCCGACACGAACAAAAAGAGCACCGCAAAGAAGTATATCTCCACGCATTATTAAAAGAGAAGAACGGTTAAGTAATAAAGCCTCAAGAAGAGTAAACAGGGCTGTTAACCAGAGGCATGTAGGAGGTCGCGGACTGCAAATTCCAATTTCTTTTCTACTTATATTTTTGAAAACGATTTGTAAATCAAAAATATTTAGTTTCATTTAACGTGATTAATAATTGCTGCCACTGAAATTTTAAATACCAAATTTAATATCTAAGAGCTGGCATCCAGAGTTTTCTTTATCAATCAAAAGTTTTAAAATATTTCACTTGTAACATTTTTCAATTCTAGGCCATTAAATTATAAATTTCCAACTCTAAAATTGTATTGCCTTCAGAAAGTCAGAAAATTGTACTCAAAAGGGCTAGCCTCGGATTAATTTTAACAACAAATTACTTACACATTCAGTTTCCCGTTTTTACATTCTCATCAGAGAAGGAATTAGAATTTTCTAAAATGGTACATCCCATTTTTGGTCAAATGTCCACGTTTTGAGGCCCCCTGAATCCGAAAAACAGGTTTTTATGTATGTGTCTGTCTGTATGTTTGAATATCTGTCTGTTTCCACGATAACTTTTGAAAAAATTAATCTATGAGATTGGACTTTGGTACACTCTTGGAGTGTCCTAAACTCAATATCAAGTTCGTTACTCAGCCATTTGGATAACAATTGATAAAGTGGGCGCATTTTGAATATATTGAGATCACTTTTTTCAAAATTCAAAACTTTTCTGTACGGATATTTCTATTGATCAAAAATTCGAACAATTTATCCTAATGACTTTTTTCATAAAACCGAAAGTTGCCAGAGTTATAGCATTTACAAAATTACAAAAAATGCACGAAAATGAACATTTTAAGCCATATAACGCATCATATGAAAAGAAGTCAAAAGAAGAAAAATGTTTATTTTTGAATGCGCTTCAAGATTAGCGTAGCAGCTTGTTGAGTTTTCTTGAAAAATCGAAAATTCTAATTTTGACAGCATACAAAATAATGGAACATTCCAAAAATTAAATTTTTTTCATTCAACAATTTCATAATATTTTACAGATTATTCTCGTGCCAAAACTAGGATATCTAAAAAAATAGTTTTTCTATGATTCTAAGAATCAAAATATTATAACTGACGACATCCAAAATAAACAGCATTATTTTTTCTGAAAAAGTTAAAAATCACAAAAAAATACATTAATCTTAACTATGTTTTTTGCATTTGAACTTTTTCTGATCACCGCTTCTTACCAATTTAAAGAAAATGATGGAATTTTAATAAATGACGGCTTATTTTTTCCGAGAAAACATTCTCTAGAACTCTACTGTTTCAAATTTTAAAAATAACTAAATAATCTTAAAATATAATTATTTGTTTAAAAATTATTTTAATTTTTTTAATTTTTCTAACGATTTAGACCCATAGAAGAAGCCATAGAAGCCATAGCAAAATTTACTTTCAAAGTTGGAAACAGCAGATTTGTAGAAAATGTTTTCCCGGGAAAAACTAGCCGTCATTTATTAAAATGCAATCATTTTTTTTAAATCTGTAAGGAGCTATGGTCAGAAAAAATTTAACTGCAAAAAACATGGGTAAAATTAATATTTATTTTTGTGAATTTTAACAATTTCATAAAAAATAATGTTTTTTATTTGGAATAAGAACAATTATAATATTTTGATTGTTAGAATCATAGAAAAACTATTTTTTTCCAGATATCAGACGTTTGGCACGAGAACTACCTTAAGTCGTTGCTTATAAGCCGCTGTTGGACCTGATATTAATACTAAAAAATATGTTCCTTTAATTTGAGGGACAAAATCCATTTTTTTCCAATTTAAAGCTCAGTAACCTAAAGAATTCAGACAAATCGGTTTTCAAATTATAAATGAACTAAACGCAACAGTTTTTTTAAATAATCTGCTGAACTTCGAAAAAGCAATAGTATATTGTGCTACAAGCGCGGAAGGTACGCAGTTCGAAACGAGTGTGAAGTTGGCTGTACGAGCTAGAAGCGAATCGAAGGGGAGTTGTAGGCGAGTCGTATTGGAGTTTGAAGTGAGCCGAACACGAGCTGGAAATGACCCGAATATGACTCGTTGGCTTTGCCAAAACTGTAAACTTCATAAGAGTTGCAACGGTCTACTTTCAGCACCTGCTTCACACGATTTTTTTTAAACAAATGTAGGAATTTTAACGATTTAAGAAACAATAAAGACAAATTTTTCGGAAATTTCTTGTAATTATTGGAAATTTAGGGGGAAATTAACAAAAATTACCGGTACACTAAACATGCCTCGAAAAGCGAACATTTCGTGCGTGCGTTAGAAAAATGTAATTTTAGTAGATTTTCATAGACTGTTTCTATTTTTATTTTTAAAGTATAAAAGATGAATATCTCGTAAGGGTACAGTTTTATACATTTCAGAAAGAGGGACAAAGCTAAATCATGAACTACTATTAATGCCTTGCATCCTTTTCTATGATTTTTAGTTGTTAAAACCAACAAAATTCTTTTCACACAAACGCATAGTATGAATTTAAAAGGAAAATAACTGGAGTGCGTCCCCAAAACACAAATACAAAAGAGAAAGTGGATCCGTAAGCACTTTTGAGTTGAACTTGGATGAGTCTAGCCGTGGTCGTGTTTACATGTGTAAAAATGAAAAAATCAAATCGTTCAAGTTTCACAGTTATTTCTTTTTTGAAATATTTAAAAGTTATACCTTATGATTATCACTTATCAGTAACTTGACTATGTAAAGCTTTCGAAAATGTGATATTTGTTATTAATCTTGAGAAGGAGATGAGTAAATTCGAATTTTTATTGTTCAAAATTGTAATAAATAAGATAAGAGAAAGTATTTAGAAATTATAGAATTGAAAAAAATGTTTACGAATGAAGGACAATGTGTATGTTCTTAATAAGTTGTATTCTCAAAGAGTGATAATAATTACTTATTATGAAATTCTACTTTTTTGTGAGAGACCTTCTTATTTCAAACTTCATAATTTTTTAATGTATTTAAAAATAATAAGGACTAAGTCAGTATGTTACTAAATACGTCTGAATAAAAGTTCTGTTGATGATTTCTTTTTGAATTATTACATTTTAAAATGAAAATTAGAAATTTAAATCATTTCAAGTTTTTCTAAAGTACATTATGTTATTAACCGCTCAAGGTTATTATTACAAATTTAATTTTATTATAAAATGTTCGGAAATTTTATTATTTGCTAATATTACAAACTGTTTGGGAATTTTCCAATTGGGGAATTTTATTATTCGTAAATTTTATTATACGGAAATTTTCAAATTTGGTAATATTATAAACTTTTGGAAATTTTATTATTCAGAAATTTTCCAACTCGGTGATATTCAATACTGTTCGGGAATTTTATTAGTCGGAAATTATATTATTTGGTAATATTATAAAAACTGTTGGGAATCTTATTATTCAGGAATTTTCCCATTTAGGTGGTCTATTTAGAAAATTGTAATGCTTTCGAAAGGACTTTAAAGGAGATACTTTCGTAAATTTTTTTCTTAGCAGTACTATTGGTACACAGGGAACGTGACGTAATTTAAATCAGCCTTTTAAATCAGTCCTTAAACCACTCCTAGGGAAGCCGAGTGTGTACTTGAAAAACGGAAAAAACCAAAACAAAAATAGATGATTCTAGAATCTAGAGTTTGAATATCTGCCTCTTCTAAAATTGTGATTTCGTGTGCAGAAAATAGAATACCCTGAAACCTACTTAAAGATAAGTGATTTATATCAATTTATTATAATCTTTCAATGGTTTTGAAAGGACCTTAAAGAAGATGATTTTCGTGGATTTTTCTTTGAATATTCGTTTCTTTTCAAATTTGTGTTGCGTATGCAGAAAATAGAATATCCTGAAACTTACTTCAAGAAACGTGATTTAAATCAGTTTATTATTATTTTTGGATGAAAAGAAG
>JAWWLR010000149.1:50242974-50254129 GCA_035041075.1 Acraspis erinacei
CTGCATTCATCTCTGATATATATATATATATATATATATATATATATCCGCGATTTTCTAGCATGTGATCTAAAATATATTGTATGCAACACGGAAGGGAGTCACTTTTTGTTTCGCGCAATATTTGCAGAAATAGTTCTCGGCTGGAACATTGCAATATATTATTAATCAGTTGTGACTTGATGAGATCCATAGGAAGTATAAGAGAATAATTGACTTCTGAAAGACGACTGTTCGACTGTTATAGAAAAAGTTTGACTTGTTTTACAGACAATGCTCATGCAATGGACTGACCCAATTAAAAATGAAAGTATTGTACCTCTAAATGAACAATGTATTTTGTATATGGTTTCAGAATTATGAGACGCTGAGTAAGGGGAAGAAGTCGTGGAGCGTCAGGTTGGGCTTATCATGTCAGAGTCAATCACCGAATAATCCTGTAAAAGGCTGGGGAACTATAAGTGGTGGTAGCGCACTATCTCGTCCAATGATTTATGGAGATTCGTGGCTGTACGGAACAGTCCGAGCCTCTCGATCTGGACATGATCCACGAGCTTTATTAACTTCGCCTCAGGCACCAGGAGCTCCTATTCTCATAGCATGTTCCTGTCCAGAATTTCTGACTGGTACCAGCCGGAAGCTGAGCAGCTGCCGGAAATGCGGAGATCATGGACTTGCTGGAATACCCCACAATGGCACCTGCAGGTTGCAAACGACACCTGCGAGAATCCGACCGAGCTTAGCAGGTATGTAGGTTTTTCCTTTCGGTGCCAATATAATTAACTTTCTCTACTAACAAGGTCTGATCCATTTTTCGTAATAATGGTCTTTTTATAAAGGACCTTTTGTAACACTTGCGCGGTATTTTTTATTTTCGATGCATTCACAGCTTGCATTTACAATGGTCTAAAATCACTGTTCTGTACAAAAAACTGTTGCTAATGGACATAATCAACGTATGATCAGCTGATTACATTGAAAGACTGATTGCAATTAATGATAGAACGAATCCAAAGCTATAAGTTAACATTAATTAGGATCAATTTCTCGATTTTATAAAATTTCAGAAAGTACCCAGATCTGACGCCTGTCAAGATTGCAGGACTCGCCATCGAATTGCTTTTAGCGCGTTTCTGGCTGCTGCTGTAAACTTCAAAATCGTACGAATCAGACTACAGTCAAACCTGGATTTACTATCAACTTTTTTACTCAGCATGACATTAAATCCAGTGTCTCATAAATATTTTATCTCTCTGCTGTTTTTTCTCTTTCTTGTTTCTCTCTCTCTATTTTGAGACGCTTGAGAGAGAAATGTAACATTGTAACATTTACTTGAGATTTTTAATTGTTTAATTCCACTGAAACATGATTCTACTTTTATTCAAGGAATACTGAGGACCTCTGTAGACGACCCTTATGATCAAATACGGCGGAATCGCCTAATTGAACCAAGATCACGAGCCCGAAGCATCTCTCCCCAGCGGCAAAATGGACAAAGAGACACTCGAAGTCAATGCTTCATGCGAGATTTAAGTATTTTCACTCAAGAACCTTCCTCCTCACGCCTGGATTGGTTTAATGCTGCAGTAAACTTTGATGAAACCGATCGTCAAAAGCCTAACTTTTCCAATATGAAGGACAATTGGTCTGATCCCAAAAGCCATAAAGATCATAGAATTACTTCCGGGAGATTAGTCCGGATTACAAAGAAGCTACGGACAATAAAAAACAACTGGCAGGAAGCCTCAACTCAAACTTCTAAGAACACGCAACGTGAGACTGTTGACGAAAACTGGAATGACACATTCTTAAAAACAACCTCACCTACCTCAGAAGCTGTCAATGACACACGAAGGAGCATTTTGGAGTGTGACGTCAATCCCTACCTCCTGGTAAAGAAGTGTAACAAGGTTGAAGATGACCTCAGCGACGACCTATCGGACAACTCCCTTGAATACGATGAAACTCTCTCTAGTCGTTTTGACTCATCCAAAGTGAAATCAATAGACAGGATACCAAACCCAAGCTCTATAGCAGCGATTGGTGGACAAAGAATAAAAGTCTTCAACGAACATAGGGAGGTCTTCGATGAAGGGAGTCTTCATGTTACAAGTCTCCCGATTCCTAAAATGTCTCCAAAGAGACATCCTAGAAGAATGAAGGAGGCCATAAATGGGCTCACGAGTATTCTAAAAAAAGATAGATGTGAGGGCAAAAAAAAGAAGGTCCTCTTTAAAGTTGATAATGTTATCTTTGCACCAGAAAAGCCACCAGAGATTATCGCACCCAGGCGAACCGGCAGAAGTTTCGACGGAGGTATAGCACCGGTAGAGGTAGAGAAGCCAATCGTGCTTGAAACACAAATAATTGAAAAACTGAAGTTCATCACTATTCCGAACATTAAAGATCCAGTGAAGCACGAGAAACTGAAAGTTCCGAAAGCCAGCATCCCACCAAGATTGAAGAGTGTGCCGCCTATTGAGAGAATCAATGTCGACAATATCATGCCTTTCAAGAAACTCGAGACTCCCGGGAACAAGGGCATGGATGAGACTGCTGAAATCATAATAGATTCAAAGAGAAGTGAAGCAGTTCTTGGTATGAGTAAAGTCGAACAAGATTGTGATAAGAGAAAAGAGAAGAACTCGAAACGACAGGATGAGCGGATTGGAACGGCAGATGAGACTGAACTAGAAATTGAGATCGATATGCTGAAGCCGCAGCTGTCGAACATTTCTCTTGATGAGAGTGATCTGATTCTAAAGTCTAAAGGTCAGTGGTTATTTTATTAATTCTTGCCTTCATTGGTTCATGACTGCGTACTTATTTCGTAATTTGATCAGCCCCTCGAAACGTGATCTCACGTAATCTTTGAAATGAAATCCAGGTTTCTGCGGAGATACTAATTATTTTGAATGGGAACTTTCATGAACAGTTATATTTTTAAAGATTAAGTACTTATTTTTCTGAAAGATCTGTTTTAGTATTAAGAATATGAGTGTTATTTAATAAATAGATTTATTTCAATTAATTGAAGGTGTCACTGGCAATTCCTT
The DNA here is from genome assembly GCA_035041075.1 of Acraspis erinacei. Taxonomy (NCBI): domain Eukaryota; kingdom Metazoa; phylum Arthropoda; class Insecta; order Hymenoptera; family Cynipidae; genus Acraspis; species Acraspis erinacei. The sequence goes on from JAWWLR010000149.1 coordinate 50,246,031, forward strand.
TCATTCAGTGTTGGAAGTCTAAACGGGGTTAGGTATATTAACATTGCATAAAAAAATGCACTCGAAATCTTTAATAGACATTTTTACACACTTCCAACTAACTAACTTCAAACTTGGACAAAAATCAATGTTTATAATTAAAAATGAATTAGAAATATATGACATGACAAACTTTAATTAAAATGAAAATCACAGACAAAACATTTTTGGAATAAAAATGTTTTTCTAGCTAAATTATATCAAAGTCAAATACAAGATAGAATTAATAATTAAAAAAATTAGTAGTATGTGCAACTGGAAATTGTGGAACGAAAAATTTTAATTTTTAGCATTGGAATTTTTGTGAGGCCGATGTAACGAACGGGCAGGCCCCCCATCTTATCAGGCCCACGCCCAAGTTATAAAGCATTCGGCTAGTTCGCCCAAGCTATGCAGCATTCGGCTAGTTCGTCCAAGTTATGAAGCCTTCAGCTAGTTCGCGCCTATCCCTCTGTTTATGATTAATATGGTTCGAGGGATAGTAGTTTCCGTGGGATAGACTGGGTCTCGAGAGATAGATGGGTTCCTGCAGGTTCGGTGGGGACCCGAGAGATAGCTGGGTCCCGTAAGATAAGGAGATTCTCGAAATATAGGAAGGTTTTATGGGATAGGTGAAAGTCTGCGGGTTAGGTGGGAACCCGGGAGATAGGTGGGCCCCGTAGGATAAGGATGGTATTTTGGGTTAGCTGGAGTCCCACAGATTAAGGGGATTCCGAGGGGTAAAGGGTCCCATGAGATCAGGCGTTTTGAGAAGTAAAGGGTCCCGTGGGAAAAATTGGGTTCCGAGGGATAGGTGACGTGCCGAGAAAAAGGAGATTCCTGTTGGATTGTAAGGGACCCGAGGTATAGGTGGGGACCCGTGGGATAGCCGGGGACCTGTGGAATAGCTTGGAACCTGTGGTACAGCTGCAGACCCGTGGGATAGCTAGGGTTTCGAAGGATAGGTGGGGCTGCATGAGATAGGAGATTCCGATTGAAAAAATACGACGGACCGATGGACAGACAACCAAACAAACCTATAGCCCAGGGTTACGAAACCTTAAAAACATATTTTTCTGTTGCAATTTTTGTGTTTAATTTTTAATTAAGTTCAAAATACTCCAAAGCTTTTCTTATGCACTACCTTATGGTCATATTTCTACCTCGAATACTGGAAGTGGTACTTTAATGTCAAGTTGATTTCAATGACAATTGTACAGTATACACAAGAGATAAATTCCGATCTTTTTCCATTTTAAGTATATCGCCACCCTAAAACAATAAGGTTCTATCTTGAAGTATTAATGTAACTTGATTTTCACTTAATCTGCATGTCAATTAAAAGGAAAAAATTCAAAATAAAGAGACAAAAGAGTCAGCAGTTGATATTTTTGAAGCATCGTAGGGGATAAAAGCTGAAAAATGCATTAAATGCAAATTCCTTTTCTAGTATATTTTCCAAAATCTCCTTTTGCATTTAAAATCTATTCCACGCTTTTTCTTATGTTGGAAAAGGTGGAGTATGATTACACAAATTTTGCGTAAATAAGGGACATGTAGGTATTTAGGAAAAGTTTTAAATCATTCTGGTAGACTTTAAAATTATTTTCCATGTTTATTGAAGAATATATTTTTAATTTACCTATTACCCTTGAATGAATACACAAAACAGAGTAAAATGAGCGGTCGCTTCAGTGATGTCACTCCGATGTATCGTTTTTAAGTTTTATGCTTTTAGTTCCTAGAGTACCACTAGATGGCGCTGATAATTTGCACAAAGAAGTGCGCATGTGGAACTTGAATGCGTATGTGCACCTTTCATTTGGGTAAGCACACATCTGTACTCATTTTAAGTAGTGACTAGGAGCGCAGTGCCTCTCGCTCTTTTCTTTCCTCTAGGAAAAGGAGAGAAGAAAGCAGGTCAGTAACTTCTCTCGGCAGTGTACGAGTTGCGTGAGTTAACTCGATGTCACAAATCTCGTTGAGGGGTAAAGAGGAATGTTTTCGTTGGGTCTCTTGTCGGAATGGTTCACCCCTTGCAATGCGCCACGCGCAAGACTCTCAAGACTGAACGTCGGAATGCTTGAATTGAATATTGATGGGAAGACTGGGCGCTATTCAAATCCTCTGCATTGAAGAACAGTTTTTTGGCTCCTCGCGAGATCCTCGCTGAGAAAACGGACATGCATATATAGTTTTTTTGTTGGGAATTTATTTCTATTGGTTTTCCAGTTATATTCCAGAGCAGTAAATTCACATATTATGAAAAATGTGATTCTCATAAGCGAATGACATAAAGAAATATCGCTTTTTGTGTAATTTTTTTTTATTTATTTACGGCTCGATCAATTTCAATGGAGAAAATGTACTCTATGGTGTAAAATGTTCTTGTTTCTCCATTCTTTTGTACCTTTTTTAACATAACTTTTTCCCAGGACAAATTAAGAAGTTTCGTCTATTCGTGCTTTATTTATTAATAAAAATTATTTTTATTTATCTTTATAATTATTTTTTTACATTTTATTCCAAATTACCAGTATATTTTTGTAATGAAATGAAAATCAGACCAGACCACCGTTTAAAAAAAATGTTAATTTGCTTAAACAGCAGTCTTTGACAAAATAAGAAACATTCACTTCTTTTCTAAGTAAAATGAACCAGTTATCTGTCTTTCTTTAAGTTAAAACCGAAACCATCAATGGAGAGGGATTCAGGTTTGGTTGTCAGAATAAATTCGGCTTTAATGATAATTAATTTCAGTGATGATAACAAATGAACAATTCCATATCAATTCATCTAAAAAATGTGATCTTTTGTTTGTAAAACTTTTATCAATTTCCTGATTCCAATAATATTGAAATGATTTTTTCTACTATTGATAATAAGATTTAGTTTCGAAAAAATATTTTGTGAGCAAACAAATTTCAAGAACATTGTACACTTTCTAAAAATAAATTTTGTGCACTACACATTTGAAATAAATTAATTTTTACATTCTAATCCGTTTTATTCCTAAAAATAACATTAACTGTGTAAAAATCTGCCCGGTGAATGGGCACATTCGCATCAAATCTTTGCTTATTTAATTTCATTTTTATCTTGTGTGTGTGTTTTCCAAATATTTAATTTTGGTATGTTCTCAATCCTATTTCTAAACCATTAAACAATAAAATAACTATCAAAAAAACATTATTCATGGCAAATTAATTAATTTTTACACACTTATCCAGAGAAGGTATTTGATTTATGTAAAATTTTGTCCCCCCCATTTTTGGTCAAATGTGAACATTTTCAGACCCCCTGAACCGATAAAACAGGTTTTTCCGAATATGTCTGTGTGTCTGTAGATTTTTAGTTTGCTAGCACGATAACTTTCGAAAGAATTGACAGATTGGGGTGGCCTTTCGTATACTCTTTTAGTGTCTGAAACTAAAGGTCAAGTTCGTAAGCCAGCCATTTTAGATAAAAATTCGAAAAGTGAGCGCATTTTGAAAATTTTTAAGATCATTTTTTACCAATTTTGAAAATTATATGTACGTGTGTTTATAGTACTCTAAAACTTGAACAATTTATCTGTATGATATTTTTCGATGAAATAAAAACTTTCAGAGATATGAGATATTCAAACTCCGAAAAAAGAAACGAAAATTAACATATTCAGCGAAACAACGCACGATACCAAATTACTGTTGTCGATGGTTTGACGTTTAGTTTTAAAAAAATCTATGGGAATATACAAAGACCGAGCGCGGAGCGTAAGGGAAATACATTATCGTTCGCGTAGCATAGGATAAATACATTATCGAGCGTCAAGCGCGAGAACCAACAGTCGCGCACCATAGGCGCGCTCAAACTAGTGAGCGTGTGATTTCTCTAAGAAAAAAGGAAAGTAAATCAAAGATGGATTTAAGGAAAGTGGCTTTCTTTGAAAAATCCAAAAACTTGTTGCCATTATTTTCCATAAATATTTCTTTGAATCTACGTATTATTTTGGATGATGAAAATAACCATCAGAATATGAATAGAATCACCAAAGTTATGAAAGATTTAAACAAAGGTGAAAATTTCTAAATTTTGAATATCTCTGACATAGTTTAATATACTCAACGTTTATTATAATTTCATGAATGCAATCTCCAGCTTATTTTTTCATGAATATAAGCATATCATACTAGTAATAATTTATAGCAATACTTTTACAAATAATTGGAAAGTCGAAAATTCTCTATAATAGTTCAATTGTCGTTTGATCGACAGATTTCATTGAGATATGCGAATTGTACAAGAAGACAAATGTACTTTTGACCCGAACACTTGAATTTTAAAGTAAACAGATAATTTTAAGCCAAGAATGAATAATTTTTAAGCATGAAAGACAAGGTGTGGCCCATAAAAAGATTCATTTTTAATCCAAACGTACAAAGTTTGTACAAAATTTTTATATTATCGACCGACGAAATGTGCAATGAAACAGTTTAATTTCTATTTCTATTAGGATTTCTATTAGGAAGAAATCAGTTACATTTTTAACCAAAAAGCTGCATTTTCTTCTACAACCTTGAACTTTCAACGCAGGGGATTGATTTTCTACCCAAAGACATATTATCAAGAAAATTAAAGAATTTTTAACGAACTGGTTTAATTTTCAACTAAAAAAGAGAAGTTTTCACCCAAAATTGAATATTTACATTTTTAAGCAGGAACATCAATTAATTAAATTTTCAACACTATAATATCCATTTTTAACCTCCTAGAAAATTAATTTTAAAAAAGGAGAATTTTCTCTTGTTTGATTTAAACGAAAAAGACGAATTAAAAAAATGGTTTTATCCTCAACAATCCAGATGGATTTTAAACAAAGAAGATTAATATTAGAGAGAAAAAGACAATATTTCTACAAAAACGTTACTTTTGAACAAAATAGTTTAGTATTATACCAAATTCTTGATTCTTTCAGGCAAAACAACGAATTTTCTCTAAAACAGTAGAATTTTCAAATAAAAATTTGAATGACAAACAAACGGTTGAATTCCACCACAATGACAAAATTAATATCCTGCCAAAAAGCAAATTTTTAAATAATATATCGTTCACTTCTGAAGAAACAGTTGAACTTTCTATCAAAACGGTTTGATTTTCAACGAAAAATGTAAATAACCAACAAGTAAGTTTATTTTCATCTCAACATTTGAATTTTAAACTAAAGCAATCGATTTTCCACTCAAAATAGAATAGGTCAATTTGCACTTGAAGAATTAATTTTCATCAAAACAGTTACACTTCGAAGCAAAGTGATGGATCTTGAACTATTACAAATAATTTTTAACTGCCAACTTCAACTTTGAATCAAGTAGTTGTATTTTCCGTCAAGAAGATTCATTTCCTAGAAAAAAAGACATTCACAAAAAAATACATCAGAATTCAAATTAAATTAGTTTAATTTTCCAAGAAATACGATCAACTTGCAAAAAAAAAATAGAAAAGGTGAGTTGTCACTAAGATAATTAATTTACAAATCAAACATAACTTTTTTCGACAAAATCGTTCAATCTTTACCTGATGAAATGACTTTTTAATAAAAAAATTCAACTTTGGGCTTTAAATTTCAAGTATTTGATTTTCGAATAAACTTTAAATAATATGTCGGAACATTCGACAGTTCCTTTAAAAATTACTTTTTGTATATTAAAAAGTTATCTGTTTCGTGAAAATATTTAAGTTTTTTGGCAGATTCGTCCTTTCTGGTTGAAATTTCACCATTCTTTAGTTGAAGAAAAAATATTTTTTGTCTGCAATATAAACTATATTATAGTTATCGCTGAAAGAGTGTAATTTTCTGAAAATTGGTGTTTTTTTCGTTAACAATTGTTTTTCATCTGAAAGATCAAATAATTGATTTGTTGCAAATTCGCATTGTTTGTTTCAACTCAACTGGTTTTCATTTAAAATAAAATTTTGAAAAACTTTTTTTAGTGGGGATATCACCTATTATATTTTTTATTGGCAATACATCTTTTTTGCTTGCAAATGTAATTAAGTTTCTTAAAAAGCCAGACCCGAGACGAAAAATAAACGATAAACAAAACTACGTATCCTATCAAAAATAAGTTAATAACAAATTTTCAGATCTTTTTCAAATGCACAATTTTCGTCTACTTCATGCGTTTTTTGGTATTTTGTAAATGCCATCACTCCGGTAATTTTTAGTATTGTCAAAAAAAAAGTAATTAGGTTAAATAGTACAACTTTTTTATTACTAAGAATAACCGTACACAGAATTTTTGAATCATGAAAAGAGTGGTTTTAAAAATGTTCAAAATGCGCTCATTTGTTCAATTTTGATCCAAAATGGCTGGCTAGCGAACTTGACATTTATTTTAGGACACTAAAAGAGTGTACTAAAGGCCAATCTAATAGATTAATTTCTTTAACAGTCATCGTGCTCAGAGACTGACATACATACATACAGATTCGTAAAACCCTGGTTGTCGGATTAAAAGGGTCTCAAAACTTGGAAATTTGACAAAAACTGATGAGGGCGTAAAATGTTACACAAATCTAATAACTTCTCTGATGAGAATGTGAAAATTAATTTTCAGCCAAATTGTTATACTTTCAACTGGGGAAAAACGTTTTTTAATTTAAAATTACGAATTTTCAAGACAATAATTAAATTTCTAACCAAAGAGGTGAATTTTCGACCGGAATAGTTAAATTTTTCGTTACAAAAATGCATAGTAAGTCAACATAACAATTAGTTTTAACATAATATTTAATTTTTGACCGCAGAGATGAATTTTCTACTAAAGAAACAATTCCCAAAAAATATTTACATACTTTTAACCAAAACGGTGAATTTTCAATGAAATAGTTCATTTTTTTAATCAAAGATGAATTTTGAAAGAAATACTAAATTTTTTGACAAAACAGATGAATTATCAGCTGAAACAATCAAATATTTAGAAAAATTTAATTATTAACAAATATATGATTTTTTAACAGAATAGATGAATTTATGAGCAAATAGTTGAATTATGAACCAAGAAGATGATGTTTCAACCAAATTTATATGTTGCTGTGAACGCTTAGAACACAGAAACTCCTCCCGTCCTCGTAAAAATCTAGTCTGTGGATCTGTGTAACTGCCGATAAATGAAATACCTATCTATGAATACGAATAGGCCGCCTGCTAGTGGCGAACTCGAAACTATTCCTCAATCCGATTCTCATCTACTGGCAACCCCTCTTTCTCCTTGTTCACGAAGACCGGTCGCATCTGACGCTTTTCGCTCTCAGTTCCTCATTTTGGAACGAAGTTCCTTATGCCGGGTTGCCGGGGTTCAGGCGCTGGCGCTGGGGGCTAGCCAGTGATTTTCTGCTTTTTTTCGGCTTTTTTCTCTCGTTTTCTGCGGCCAAAAAGCAGAAATATTCGGCTCGCATTCACTTTTTTGAGAAAACCTTTTTCAAATGGTCTGTTCCCCGCTATAACTGAAATTTTCAAGAGAGACCAAGATGGTTGTATAAAATCTAATTCTAGACTTAATAAAAAACAAAGAATATGATTTCTAGATTATAATTTGTAAAATGAAGGCAAAATATCATGAATACAAAAAAGTTAACTAATATCAGGGGCTCTATTCTCGAGTTCGTTCGAAACTTTCCGTATACGTAAAGTTTCGAATGGTAACTTACGTATACGAAATGAAAGTTGTATTCTCGAGCACTCTTCGAATTTACGATTCGGTGAACTCTATGTTGGCTCGTATACGAATCCATTGTACAGTGTTGCCACGTTTAACTCGCGGCAAAGCTCTAGTGTTTTACTAGTGCCAAACTGTTTCCGCCAATGAAATCACTTACAGAGTCACGTGTGAAATGCGGTTTTTGCGAATGTGTAGGATTTGAACATAAACATCGCCAATCTCAAATGTGATTTCATGTTTGTTTTACACGTGGTGCGGTTAAAGGTAAGCTTATTTCTTTTTTCATCTTTAGTTTTTTTTGACAACATTACTATTATTAATTTACAGCTTTGTGTAACTTCACGATGTGGGATTTAATTGTGTATTTCCACAAATGTT
>JAWWLR010000149.1:50477598-50490524 GCA_035041075.1 Acraspis erinacei
TAATTATGCATGCTAGATTAAATATTATTTGAAAAATATAATTGAAACTTTTTCTGTCATGTATAACGCCTTCAGCGCCTCGCGTCTGTACGCGCATAATTATTATTTTTAATTAAACTATACTGTTGTGTATACATTTTTTCCTTTCTTTCTTTCTAACATGAAATCACCACGTGGTTACTAAAATGGAATAATCCTAGGAGATTCTATGCATACGGACGGCACAGCGGGCTTGATGCCCCTTTGGAAAACTAGATTTACTATCTCATTTAAAAATTTTAAACGTCTCCTTACTGATGGGCTTCTTTCAGGGCGATACTATGAGCCCCCTGCTTTTTTTCATCACAAATCGGCCTCTATCTCTCTCACTACGAAATTCAGCTGAATACGTCTGTGGCGACACTAATCATCGCGAGCATAAGGTCACTCATGTATTTTATGTAAATAAATAGTAGATATATTCTTCTGGTAAAAGAACTTTGGAGTGCTTTAAATATCGTCAAGAACTATATAGTAGAGATTGGTATGGACTTTGGAATGGAAAAGAGTAACAAAACTCATCCAAAGAATGGAAAGATTATAGGCATCGCCAAGGACCCTGAGCATGTGGATATAGGTGTTATTAGACGTATTAAGACTGAATAAATCTATACGTACCTGGGCGTGGCTCAAAGCCGCACTCAGGACGTAATAACAGTGAATGTGTCTCTTCGAAGCAGATATAAGCATCTTCTTCGACAGATTTGGTCTTCAAATCTGTCGGTGTTAAACAAGGTATCATCGACTAACATGCTTGCCGTCTTGGCGATTATACATCTCACACTGTCAAGACGGACGCGGATCTCTGAATCTACTGTGTGTTTATAACCGAATTGTTCTAAGTAGAGCTTCGTTCGTAGAAAGTGGCCGATATCATCTCCTAAAAATGTTCAGAAAGCACGCGATGATTGGCAAAAGAGCGTTCCTTTACAAAGCCGCGGAGCAGGTGGCCGAGATATTTGACCTGAATTTCAACATCGGAATTGAGGAAAGTGCATTACTCGATCTAGATGCTTCAATTCTAAAAATCGAAGTAAAGAAAGGGAGCTGCAACGACTGCCCCCAAAAATATTCGGTTACAGTAATTGTTCTTGTGGTCGGTGCTCTTAAAGGTTCGAAACTATGACTGGTTCGACTGGTCGCTTTTGTGACCAGCCATCGCACGGCCGGGAGACGTGGCCATAGCTGTGATTTACCGCGGTTCTACTGAGAAACGGTGTTATTTTTAGATGACAGTAGCTCCTAGTGGGACCCTGCGTTGGTTATTCAACCCTTTTTATTAATTAATAATAATAATTATATATATATATATATATATATATATATATAATCCAACACTAATACAATGCTGGTTAAGTTTGGTGACGTTCTCAGCATAAAGCACTAAACAACAATTAACCGAATTTTGATAAGACTGAGGTTATAACTAGACTCTGCACCCTAAGACGACTGACTAATTAATTTTAGACATGATTTTGACCAGCATAATATATTTCTCGTATGAAGGTGGTAGTTTTACGTACAATTTAAACAATAAATAATACAAAGAATAAACCAGTCTCGGAATGTACTTTAACTTTGCTTGACTAAGGGCATGCACACGGCAAAGGTAAAGGTCGAATTTCAGGCAATTAATGGAGACTAAATGTTTGGAATGCTAGAGGGGTGCATGAGTTTAAGGTAAGAGACTTATGAGAAACGGTTGGCGTAAGGAAACTAGATACTTTATGTGTAATTTAAACGAAGAAAAAGGGATGCGTAAGTGAAAACATAAAAAATGGGGTGTTCAAGGTGGATAAAAATATGGTTAAAAGAATATATTAAATCACATGGTTGTCAAGGCATTGGTTTGTTTATAAAGGAAATAGAGAAGCAGCATCTTAGAGATAAATGAGATGTATCTCCCCGATTGCTGTGGGCTGGAATGACAATAGAAATCAGAAGACTAGTTATCATACTGTGTTACGCCCTAGTTGATAGTCAACCAAAAGACGTAAAATAAGTCTGCTGGGATACTTTAAAAGGTACAATAAGTAGTTAGGATCACTGTGAAAAAATCATTCTGCTGGAAGATATGAATGCATGGGAGGGCATCCAAGATCAAGATACAGAAATTTTACTAGTTAATCTTGGGGATCCAATAAAAAGTGATAATGCAAACATTTTAGTTAGCTCATTCTTAGAAAAGGGCTTATTTATTACAAATACTTGGTTTAGGCGTAAAATGATGAGAAGCCTAGGTATAAATGACTTTGTTATTGAGGATGAAAGACTAACATAGTAGAGTTAGTAAAAGATGCGAGGATCATGAGACGTTCTGAATGCAATACTGATCGTTACCTCCTGGTCTCCAAAATAAACGTAGGTTAGGCAGGGAGAAGAAACAAAACAAAAAACGAAGCAAACACGAATCAAGATGGAGTATTTACGGATACCAGAAGGTAGAATAGATTTTCAGAATACGATAAACGAACAGATAGCAGAGACAACTTGGAGGGCGCTAATAGACAATAAAATATAGAGAACGCATCGGCTACAATCGAAGATGTCATTGTTGGGAGTACGACTAAAGTTTGTGGTACTGCGGTTGTAGGAAGAAAATCTGATGATGCATGGTGGAATGATGAAATTCAGGCAGCCCAAAAAGAAAAGAAACAATCGTACAACATAACGTTGAACATCACCGGTCATAGCGATGAGAAGATGAATCGATTTGGAAATGATTACTGATACAAAAAACGCGTAAAGTTAAACGAATAGACAAGGGAATTAAATATAAAATCAAAACAGAAGAAGAGAAGAAAATTCATAACGACTTGGAAGGGAGCAAAAAACGGTTTCAAAAATTGATGAAGGGAAATAAAAGTGCAGAGTTTGTTGGCATAATATATAGCGCAGTTTAAATAAACTTAAAAAACGGTAAGCCTGCTGTGTAGACACTATTAATGCTGGAATGCTTAAATACGTTAGCGAGTCCATACCTCGTAGGTTGTGTGAATTGATAAACTTATGTTTTGAGATCGGAGAAGTCCCAGATAACTGGAAAGAAGGGATTATCGTACTAATATACAAAGGAAAGGGAGATATAAGTAACTACAAGGATTACAGAGGAATCCTCTTATTAAGTACCGCCGGTAAAATATACTCAACAATATTTATTCGTAGGATAAGGAAAGTAACACAAGAAAATATATGAGAAGAAAAAATTGATTTATGCCACGCAGATTATGTTTGGATCAAATATTTAGCCTAAGGCAGATCACAGATAAAAGTTTGAGAGCAAGAAAAAACGTTTTTTTGTGCATTTGTTCGCCTAGAAAAAGCGTTTGACATGGGGGATATAAGTAAACTTTGGGAAGCCCTAAAAGAGCACGAAGTTAATAGATGGTTCCTATAAGCAATAAAAGCATTTATGCTGATAGCAAAGCGAGTGTAAGAGTAACTGTGAAACTGAGTGACTTGTTTCATATCATGCTAGGTGTTAGATAAGGATACGGCATGTAATCATGGTTATTTATTGTTATCATGGACAAGTGTCTAAGAATGCCACTGATCAGCGAATAAGGTGTGGATCTTGAGGCAGTAAGAGTACGTGGGTTAGCTTTCGCAGATGATAAGGTTGTTGTGACAGAGTCAATCGAAAACTTGGAATGAATAATGATCAAACTGAATACAAGCATATAGAACATGGGCCTCAAAATTAACATAAATAAAACAAAAATAATGGTGTTTGAAGGAAAAGATGAGAAATCAGTATGCAAGATTGTCCTAAATGATGAGAGAATAGAACAAGTTGATAAGTATATATATGATATATGATATGATATATAATATATATGATATATGATATATCTTGGTAGCCTCTTCACAAGTGACGGAAAGATATATGGGGACTTAGACACATAAAGGAAGGTAAAAAGGTTATCGGCAGAGCGGGTACCATTCTCAAAAGTAAAAAAAGATCACACAAAAATAAAAAAGCAGTACATAATTCTATATTTAAACCGACTGTACTATATAATAGCGAGACGTGAACCAACCATGAAAACTCTGACGAACAAAGTGAAAAAGGACATCATCCTCGAAGAATGTGGTGTAGAGCAGAAAATAGTTGAAATATGTGAAAGAAATTCTTTGCGATGGTTTGGGCATGTTGATAGAATGATAAATGAATGGGAAAAGTTTTTATGTAAAAATGACACCCTAATTGAAAGAGACATAAGAAGCCATAGAAATACAAGAGCATGCAGAAAAAATGCATGGACGTGAAGGAAGCTAGAGTGGTATGCCAGGACATAAAAGTGTGGTGAAAAATATTTTATAAAAGGAGTGTCAGTGGAGTGAATAAAGCTTGAAACAAAAGAGCTTGGATCCTAATGGGCTTAAATGAGGAGCCGAAAATGATGAATTTGTAATATTGTTCACTTGTGGTGATCGCTAGAGAGATTGATCTGCAATCTGGGTGGAAGCAGTGTTTCGAAACGAACGTGTTATTTAAATAAATTACACTGTAGTTCTGGAGCAATCTAAAATTCTATAAGCCCTTGCCCACATTACTCGCTTTCTCCCGTAGTGAATCAGGCCTACCCCGGAAGGGAAAATGACTTAATGGTATAAAGTAGTTTTTGTTTTATTCGTAGAAAAAAGAAATAAAAATAAACATTTTTGTTTTTCTGATCGTAAAAAATTACATTGAAAATAAAAAATAAATTTTATTGACAAAACGACGTGTGCAAGCCCAAAAAAGTGAAAAACACTGAAAAAAGTGAGCTGGTTCTGTAAAAAATGCCGAAATGTTTATACGTACACCATGCAGCAGGGATCTTGAGTACTTAACACCGTTTTAATATTAAAAAAGAAGTTTATTCTACCTTTAGTTACTGACTAAAGATACTAAGAGAAAGACAGTCACAAATTTGTCCAATAATGTTTATTTAAAAAAAGTACAATGCCACAAATAAAATAAAAGAAGATACGAGCGTAACAGAGGGGTGGTAACCCGAGCTGTGGGTAGAGCGGTACTGAATCTCCCCTCGCCCAATCTCAGGACACTTGTATAGTGGAGGTGTAGGTGCACGAGAAGATCTTGTCGAAATCCTCAACACGACGCAAGGTACGAGAAAATTAATAAACAAAATGTGTACGCCCAAAAAATATTTGCAAAAATTTTTATCGTTAAAAATAACATTATAAATAAAAAATCATTTATTTGAAAAATGACACAAGGTACGAACAAAAAATAAACAGACTAATGCTGTTCATCCAAAAAGGAGCTACAAATTTCTTATAATTAATTTTTTTATATGACTAGTATATTTTCATTTAATCGTAAATAATAAGATTAAAAATAAAACAATGAAATTTTTCGAAAAATGCCATAAGACCAAAAAAATTAATAGACAAAAATTGCTTTCCCAAAAAGGACCCACATACATAAACTTTTGTTTTAAGAACGCATTAGAAATAAAAAAATAACTGATTGAAAAAACGAAATTTAACCAATTTTTTGGATTAAATGGTATCTTCAAATTTTCCTATAAACACCGTACGCTAGGATGGTTAAATCGTAAAAATAATATTTAAAATTAGCTAATTAACTTTATAGAAAAACGAAGCAACTTGCAAGAAAATGTTTAATAACCATTTTTTATAGAATGCGCATTATTTTTAATTATAAAAACGAGGCAATGAAAGTACGTCTCTCGTAATTCCAATGCATATTAGGAATTGTGATAATATAACATTGATGGAAATGCTTTAATTTTTCAGGGACATGCTCGAGTGCGATGCACGAGATCAGTGATGAGAATGTGTTCGTTAAAGCCGAGTGAGCTCTGTCAAAAGAGAATTCACAATCACAAAATTATGCTTTGACCTTCAAATTTAAAAAGTCTGTGCAGAAATGTGGGGGAAATACAAAGACCGAGCGTGTAGTGCGATGTAAATACGTTATCGAGCATGAAGCGCGAAACCCAACAATTGTGCGCTCTAGGCGCGCCCAAACTTCCGAGCGAAATATGATTTTTTTAAAAGAGTACTCCGCTATCCTTTGCCATTACTGAATTCTGATCTTAAAAACAAAAATTGAAATTTGGTACTTCCCAATTTGAGAATCAAAGAGCTAAAACTCGTTTTCAATTTTTTTCGCAACAATGAAAATTCATCATCGCTTGACCTACCCTGAAAAACGCACCATGTTAAATAACAAATTCATATTTCCTAAACTCTTTATCTTAGGATTTTGGCTAAGGGCTCATTTTTAATCTTATTTTATGCTCTAAAAACAAAGTCCTCAAAAGGAAGTCAAGCGAAACATTTTTAGACGAAATTCTTCGCGTTTCTAATTTGTTTTGGCAAATTGCCCTTTTACAGTTAATTTGAGTGTACTATTGTTCAGGCACTTAGGACTCTCACATATTTAAGGGTCTAGAGCGTTTAATCTTGACACTCTAGTCTGAGCCAGATCTAGAAATGGCCAACCTTCAATAACATACAAAATTCCAAGTGTCAATCCGCAAAATATTTCCCACTATTTGAGAAAAATTGTGAGGGTGTCTAAAATTATATAAAATAAGAAAGTAACACTATTAAAATAATTTTTTTTCTCATCGTCTTGACAGTCTAATTCGGGCCAGGTCTGGCAATGGCCAGCCTTTAATATATTAAAAAATGCTAAGTTTCAATCAGCCAACACTTCGCGCCATTTAAAAAAAAATGGTCAATGTGATTAAAATTGTACAAAATGAGAAATTAACACTATTAAAATATTTGTCTTTTTCTTATCGTATTGTAAATATAGTCGGGCCAGGTCTGGCACTGGTCCACCTTGCATAAGATAAACAATTCTAAGGGTCATTCATCAAACTTTTCTTGCACGTTATTTTCAATCATGTCAGAAAAATTTAGAGGATATTTAACACGATAAAAAAATTTTATATTCACTAAACCATACATTTTTTTACTAATATCAAGTTACGGAAATTTCGTAATATTTATGTAGAAATCTCTTCTCTGCAATACAAAAATTACCATAATAATAGTCTTGTAGGTTCAAATAGATGTTGCTAAAACAGTTGGAAATTAATTGTATTATTCGAAAGTCTAGTGGTAGCGCGCGTGGTTATAAACATAGGCGGTTAGGGTTCGATTCTCGGTCGTACAGAATTTTCTGTCAATTATTTTTGTAGCCCTATATTTAATAAGTAAGATAGGATATTTTAGGAACTATCAATACGATAAATAATTATATTTTTCATTAATTAAAATTTCTTTGTTAATTAAAACTTTGCGAGTAGTGTGGCCTACAATTTTTGCCACCAGGGTTCTAGAAGAAAAAAAATGTAGTTCAGTCATTTATTTATTAGTTACCATTAAAATGTTATTTACTGTTAATTTATTATATACTATATACCATTTATTTATTATTTATTTATTTATTTACCTCTGTCTGGAGTGTCGAAATAGCCGGTAACTAGGTGCTCTGTAGCACCTGGCTAGACCTACTAGCCATACATTTTACAAAACTGCTACAGTGCTGACCAGCCCCAGTTTAGACCGTCTGATTTGCGCCAGATTTGATACTAGACGGTCTCATATCGGACTGACCAGCACCAGAAGATTTTTCCTCTAGGGTAATCCCATAACAGTGATTTCTGCTGTTGTGCTTACCCCAGGTTTGGTGAAATTCTTCTGTATATGAAAATAAAATAGTAAATAAGTTTAAGAGAATCGAGGAAAATGAGTTTAAATTGTTTAATTTCTCCAAGTCTATTGGCTTTCGCAAAATCAGAACGAATATTTAGAAAGTTTTATTTTAGAGTGCCATCCAACAAGCCGTGCAAGCATATCTAGTTGAACAAAGAAAGAAAAATCTTTACAAATGGGTTTGGTTTCGAAGGTTTAGAGGCGAGGCCTGTATTTACCCCTAGGAGTTCCTTCATCTCAGGCTCTTCCTCTGCTGCAATAATAAATAATTTAAAGTTACTTTGCGATCCAGTAAATAAATTTCACTAAGCTTTAGAGATATATTTGTTAATTTATTATTAAACTTAAACTTTATCCTTAATGTTAAGACAAAAAATGTTGATAAGGTTTCGGATTAACGAGAATCGTTTCATATTAGAAATTAAGGCTTGTGATTGTTTTACTGTTTTTAAACATAAAAGTTTACAAAAGTTCTGATGTACCTTTCACATAACCTTTCTTATCATTGCTCATATCTTCTTTTAAATCAGAGTTTGGCACAGGCTTGTAGTCCTTAGGAACTGGTTTGTGAGTTCCATTTGGTCTCTTATCATCTTCGGTGACAGGTTTGAACCCAACACTTTTAACTCCACCTGATCCCATAACTGAGTCATTGTATGGCGGTTGCCACCTTTGAGAATTTGTAGAACCCGAGCGGGCTCTTTTCCTCTTTTTGTCTTTTCGTGCACTTCGTAGAACTTCATATATACAACCTAGGACCGCAGACGCAAAAACACAAGAAAGAGTAACAAAAATGTATGTTCCGGCTCCTTGTTCTTCTTCAGTTGCATTCGAATATGGGGCAACGTATTTTATCCTCTCTGGGGGGTCCTCTACCCATGCTCTGTCCCTGCTCTGAAAACATTAATTGAAATTATAAATTAATTAAGGCACCAAGGAGGCTTAGTTTGAAGGGTGGAAAAACTGGAACGAATATGAGTCGAAAATTACAATGGGGAAAGTTGACAGTTTCAAGAGTGTGACAGTAATAGAAAAAAGATTGAAAGAAAGAAGAAAGAGCAGAAAAAAGTGATGAAAGGGTTAAGGGTAGATGGGTGGAAAATAACACGATTCGCTTATAGCCTTCTCTTGGATAAGGCATTTTGTATTTAAGTGCACTACCGACTAAGCGTTTGGGAAAATTTCCTTTGACCGTTTGAAAATTCATACTTCACTTCAAAGACGAATATTTGAGTAGAAACTGAATCTACGACTAAGTCAGTAGACTCATTTGAAATATTAGAAAGTCTAGGACTGGACAGTGAATGAGCTTATGTGGCTTAATTTAGATTTGAAAAGTAGGATTTACTCTTAATTGTATGATTTTTGCACATTTTAAGGTGAACTCTTCTAGATTAGGCAAAGAGTTGAACTCAACATATCAAAATTTTCATTTTGCAACAAGAAAACTTGTGACTTTAAAGCTAAATATTTTTTAAATCGTTTCTGAAAATATTTTTAAAATATGCGAATTCGACGCGAAATTGACTAATCTTCCAAATAATTGTATACTTACAAAGTTATAAATTCAGTTTCTGCACAGATATTCGTCTTTGGAGTGAAGTATCACTATTTAAAGGTGTCAAAGAAAATATACCTAAGCTTATTTCGTTATATAGTATGGTGGTGTCATAATTTATATGTGCTAATTTCTTCTTAAAGTTATAACTTTAGTTTTTGCATAATAAAATATTAAGGCTCGACCATTTAGAAGCGCGGTATAAACAGTCGTTCATGCTTGAGCGGGAGTCCAACGTAGTATATTGACCGCTCCTGAGTTGTCCAGCCTAAATATTTTATAAGTCAAAAACTAAAACTTTAACTGAGTTTTAGAAAATGAATTTTCGATTTTTTTCTTTTTATGCAGCTATATATGTCCAGTAAAGGTATTTCTTAAACTTGTCCCTTTCTGTACCCGGCGGAAACAATATTATTCTGAATACTTTTCGATTCCCCAAATTGGCCATGCAATAGAAAATTTGAAGGTTCTAAGCCTGTTAAATGACATTCCAGGAACTTTACACGGCGAAGGAAATCGTTGTTCTTTTTGCAATTTTAAATGTTTTTTTTTAACTCTAAAATGTTTGTTGTTCGTTTACTATAGAAAAATAATACACGTTCGTTTTATAACATTTGAATCAAAATTATACGTTATATGACAATTGAAAGCTATTCATATGTTAGCTATAAGGGGTCCAGTGGTCTAAACCTGTTATCTACAGTATTCTACCGCTGGTTTTCTTTTGTTTTTCCCTGTCTCGCATGTTTTTGCGTTGTTTTTCAAGCTGCGGGAAGTTTTATGTGTCAAAATGTTTACAATCGCAAGCCGAACATAGATGCGCTTGCAAAACTTTTAAATAGTTTATTGCAAAAAATTTGCTGAGTGTCAGTAATCGAGACGGTCTCCTCACCTTCGTCTTTACAGCGATCTGTAGACGACAACATCGAAGATGACGTGAAAGTAGCCACAAAAAACTTTCGACAGACGCATACGCTTAACTGAACACACACTTTCATGTGTCGCACTGGCCTATTCTACGAGTAAACTGAGTCGTTGTGAGAAAAAGCACGGATCCCTCAGAAGACGCCATAAACAGTTAACAGATTTAGGCCGCGGATCTATGCTCTAGATACCAAAACTTTTAAATTGGTATATTTCGTTATTCTTATTTACTCTTTTGCGAATACTAATGAGATTAAAAGAATTAAAAAATACAGTACTAGTCATTTTACGTTGTCATGATTGATTGCTTTTCTACATAGGTAGCTGTGACGGAAGCTAATAAAAAAATTTGGTTTCTTATTTTATATTTTTTAATTGATCAAATTGAATAAGGTGAGAGTTTCCTGATAAAGTGGTATATTTTTATGCACAATTATGTTAGATTGGAAAAAATTGTATACTTTTGAAGCGTCTTCTAATGTGTTAGACGAAGACGGAATTCCTATGTATTGGAATTTGGTATACCTTTGACTGGAAACCTTCAATAATCCCTCAATAATAGGGGATGTTCCAAAAGTATCGTGTCTGACTCCGGGAGATCTTTCTGTTTGTACGGTTCGAGACATGTTTTGATTACGAGTCTAAGAAACAGAAAGATACCCCGATTAGAAGGTTTCAATTCAAAGGTAGCACTAATATCAATACCTAGACATAGGGAGTGACCGATTTGATGAAATTTCACCGTCACCCGGCGGTCGCACCTGATTGAAAAAAGGCTTGATTGGCTCCCTGATGCGATGGGGCGCTATCGCTAATAACAAGCATCGTGGAGAGTATATATAAGAACAACATAACCTGAACCCTCACTATCAGGTTAGCCCGGAAGAAGTGAACTGAAATGTTCACGAAACATTACAAGGATTCGTTACTAAAACTAACACTTTTAGTAAGTTCAGGTATTTTCAAGTTAAGCGATGCAACGATAAAACGATGTATGGACAATAACAAAGTACCAAAATTCTTAGAATTGAAAAAAAAAATTGGGAACATCTAAATGAAATTCAATTTTAGATGCAAAAATTTTGCTTCCCTTGGAAGAAAGAATACAGAATATCAAATTTATCTTGCGCACTACCTCCAAAGAACTATTAAAACTTCACCTTTTCAAATCAAACATCTTCAGATTCGACATTTAGTCTACATTAGACCGTATATCATTTGGCCCATCCCAAAGGGTAAAAAATCTTTTCACATAAAAGCAAAAAATGAAATTGGACAAATTACTTCCAGTAAGGCACACATCGCCAACTAACACAGTACAAATATCTCTGATCGTCATTTTAGCAATTAAATCATTTTAGCTTTATCTAAAGTACATAATTTTGCAGTAGCTCGTTTCAAAATCCCGAAACAAGATCTCATCAGTAATTTCGAATCCACAATATATAATCTTGCACCCGAAAATCTAATGACATACGACTTAGCATGGCCAACATCTTGCGCAAAGCCCAACTTCCCTCGTCAAACTTAACAAAACAGGAACAAAGATCAATTAAAGAAGGAAATCAGAATAAAAACATTATAACATTACCCTCAGACAAAGGCAACACAATAGTAATAATGAATAAAGAAGACTATACAAATATAATCATGGACCTTCCAGCTGACGAGATATGAAAAAATTACAAGGATCCTTCTTGTAATATCCTTAAAAAGGGAAGGTGTACCACAAATAATGATTCAAGTATTCTGAATGATTTTTATTTATTATTACCGTCTATTAACTAACTCCGGGACTCAAACGTCCGTCTTATTACACGGGATATCGAGAACTGGATCGCCACGTTCTTTCATCCTTTCCCGTAATCTCTCTTCGCACTCTACACTACCATACTATCCATAGATACTAAACTCTCCCCCTCATATACTTTTTTTTATACATTTCATTTTCTTTTGAATCTTTTATCATATTTTTACAAGAATTAATTCTAAATTATATTTATATCTGTGATTTTTCTCTTAGTCTTTCTGATCTTCTCAAAACTCTAACATCATCCTCTTTATCTTTATCCGCACTTTCCTCTCTACTCACCATGCTTTATTTCTCACTTGAGCCATGCTCGATCATTTGCAATGTAGGGGGTCGCAATAAATTTAAACTTGTCCTCAATTCTTTTCCGAACAATAAAAATGCAGGAATTTTCCCGGTTGAAGCATCTGGGGTTCTCCGATATTCCATCAAAAACTGTCTTAAAGCTTCATTTATTGAATAATTATCTTTTACTAAACAAGTTAATTTTCTTTTAACTGTACCTACTAAATTTTCTGCTGCTCCATTGGTTGCAGGGTACCCCGAGGGGGTCGTACTGTGCCATATACCATTTACTTTAACAAAGTTTTGAGAAGCTTCTCCCATCAATGTCGAATAATTATCCGTAACTAAGTGAACAGGATAACCAAACCGAGAAAAAACTTCTTTACATTTTTCTATGGTTGTCTTCTCTTCCATATTTGGTACAATAAATGCTTCAGGCCATTTATTATGACTATCGACCATGAGTAAAATTATTTTTCCTAAAAAAGGACCCAAGCAATCTGCATGTAATCTGTGCCAAGGAGTAATTGGCCACTGCCAAGGTGGTAATGTAATTTTTAGAGGAATTTTTCTGGTTTGTAAACAAGAATCGCATGCCTTCACTAA